>JAVFBX010216070.1:0-12487 GCA_034783855.1 Mopalia kennerleyi | reverse complement strand
CCCCCCCCCCCCCCCCCCCCCCCCCCCCCCCCCCCCCCCCCCCCCCCCCCCCACTCTATAGAATATTATTTTGCTATGGCGATATCTTTCATTTTGGTGGTGATGAAATTGTATAGAAACTTTCCATCAGGAATCATATCGAGGCAAACTAATTTTTTCTCTGTGTGTTTTACACTTCTTATAGTCATATAAACTTGTGTCTTTGGTACAATTTAGCCATAGGACAACCAAGTCAAAAAAGCCTTCTTTCGTGAACACTTGATTGTTGACATCATTGTTTACGTGGCATTCCAATGATACATTACCTGGTGGGAATAAGATAGTTGTTAATAGGTCAAAGGCTCTATGGTATAACAAGTTGTCCCAGTTGCTCTGAACACTGAGTTATCCTCATGTCAACAATGTTACCATGGCCTGGGTCATATTGATATATCCCAATAATGCAGCAAATGGCCTTTTTTTTATTTGCCCTTTTCTAAAGGCTTTGGTACTATACAATTACAGAATATATCAAATTTGCGACTGAATCACATTTTACGGTGAACTTTGACAATCACACCAAAGAACAAGACTCAAACATCTTAGTTGCAGTAGTTATTCCCCTATAACAGGGCTTCCTTTAAGCGCTGTAAACCTAGCGTTACTTTTCGATTCACATAAAAGGCTATTTCTCGTTAAATTTCCCACTAGAGGTGGAATGTTTGGTAGTGTAGATAACTTTTGAAGTTACGGTACGGTTGTTGTACTCCGGGAAATATTAGAATGTGGTCAGCTTCCTTTGCCTTGGTGTAAATCATCTCTGTAGAGATAAGACTGTAGCTGTATGTGGGTGATGAGTCACTGTAAATGATGGTTGGAATTCTCTCCCTTATCTGTTAAGAACAACAGTCTTTCACAGCTTGAAGACACACGCAAACGTACACACACGCACACACACACTCGATCAATTCAGGAGCAGAAATTAATCATCATGGCCGAACTAGATCAACAAGGGACTTCCAAATGACCAAATTTGTCTAAATAATACTACCAGTGGAAACAGACTTGTTAGATAATTCGTCAAAATATAAATTACTAAAATCAAAATAATTAGACTCTAACCTTTCAAAGATTGTTGTCGAGGACACGATCAATCTACTGCCCACTATTAAATACATTTGTTTAATCTTTACGAGTACACTAATTGATCTGCAGTATCCGTTGGTTTAAAACCAAATTCCATTCAACAGCTCATTTGACTTAGCATGGTTTACAGTTAGATTGGCTCATTAACTGGTTGAGTGAAACTTCAAAAATGACTGCAGCAAAATCGAAAAACGGAAAAAATATTTATTGTAATTTATTTTCGCTTCGTCATAGTTTCCTTTCCTATTAGTAGTTCTATATGTCTGTTTTAATTCTGGGGAGATTCATTGCATTAGTCATTGTTGGATGTTAACTTACCGTTGACGTCAGACTATATGTCGACTTTCATCAAGACTGAACAACTTTTAACGTTGTTTTTATGGCACCAAATGACAAATATTTAACTAATCAACCGTTAAATAAGTGTTCGATACTTAAGAACAATAATACGGTGTCGGGCATGGCTTTAATTTATTTTGGGACCATCCCTTTTTGCGTTTGGAAGTGAGTTGCACGCGAATGTCGCACTCACAAATGGTGGCGGTGTTATGAACCAAAAGAGTTGAGATACAATGGCGAATCTAATCAATCTATCATAGGGTAGCATTAAAGTGTGGGCGTGAAGCAAATCCCTAATCTTTCATTTTACATTTTTCGTGTCTTCAAAATATGCTTAAATGTGAATGTGTATTTGGAGCGTTCAAATTTTCTACCAGCTTACCTGTTTGATACGGGTGATTATAAATTAAATACACACGTTAACCTTCAACAAAATAACTTGAGTCGAGGTCGCCACCATTTTGCATAGACATAATAATGTTGTGAACTTAAAGGCTTAAATGGTAGTTTGATTATGGTAATGCCGGAAATCATATTAACGGAGATTGGAAACGCAGAAAATATTATGAGCGAAGAATGGCAATGTAGAAAATGGCATGAACAAAGAATAGCAATGCAGACAGTGAATGGAGAATGGCAACGCTGAAAATTATGTGAACGGAGAATGGCAATGTTGGAAATCTATGAACGAAGAAGGTAATGCATGAAATCTTATGAACGAAGAATGGCAATGCAGAAAATTTGATAAAGGTAAAATGGTAAACGCAGAAAATCCTTTGACCGGAAAATTGGAGCGCAGAAAACCTTATCAGCTGAAAATGCCTATACAAGAATTATTATGAATGAAAACCCTATACAGGATAGCATATGAACGGAAAACACTACTTTCAATGACAATGCAAGAAGCCCAATGAACACTGAATGACAATGCAGTAAAATTCGGTTTACATTTTATGGAAAACCTTTGTTGTCCGGTCCATATTGTGGTGCTCCCGTTAACAGGAGTTTTCCCCTGTGGGATTGATGTTTGTATACAATTATGTCAGGTTTAAATGCAGAGAAAGAACATGTTACTTTCACTTGCTTGTCGCCACGTTCCATTTTTAAAAAATTACTCACACTGGTATAGGGATGTAGATTAACTTAATGACGTAGCAAGTAAGATATTCGGTAGGAGTTAAGAATAAGTTAACCTGCAAACTGGTAATTCAAAGTAAATAGAGATTGACCAATGGATATATCCGCCAAAGAAAATGCTATAATTGTCATTGTTGGAGGAGAGAGGGCATTTTAGGCGTACGATTTTGATATTCCTGTATAAATAGACCTGAAAACCGGTTGCTATGTTAGTGATACTTTTTTTTTAGACCTTTCATAGGTTCGTAATTGAAACATTAATCACTGGCACAACGTAGTCAATTAATGAAAACCGACGAATCTTCTTACGTATTAGATAAACTAGACAAGTTTTTAATATATCTTTTTCTTTAGTTGGTATGGGTAACCCCCAGAACTTGATCAGAAAAGAAGATAGTAACCATGGTTACATGGTATAGAAGTCAATTACCAAGCACATGGTAAAGAAGATAATGACCATGCACATGGTATAGAAGTTAATGACCATGCACATTGGTACAGAAGTTAATTACCATGCACATGGTATAGAAGTTAGTTACCATTCACATGGTATAGAAGTTAGTTACCATTCACATGGTATAGAAGTTAATTACCATTCACATGGTATAGAAGTTAATTACCATGCACATGGTATAGAAGTTAATAACCATTCACATGGTATAGAAGTTAATAACCATTCACAGGGTATAGAAGTTAATTACCATGCACATGGTATAGAAGTTAATAGCAATGAACATGTCATATATAGTAGATATGTGTAATCCGATCGCTGGCTTTCGACCAAAACGAATTTTTGAACTTATTATTATTTTGACCTGTTTTCTTTCAATTAAATATGACATAAAAGCCACCCATTGTCTGTAAGTGGCAGAAAAAACATGTCTAGATACCTTGGTGGATGCGGCTTAGGACGCTTTTACAACAGTCACATTACTTTTTTAAGTATTCGAAAGGTGGAGTTTGGAGGGTAATGCATAGAAGTAGCACACGGAAACAAGTGACTGCCTTCATCCACCTTCCCTATTGAGCCAATCACACTCATTGGTTTTCGCGAAGACCTAGACTGCATGGGAGACGTTATTCCGAGAATATATCAAATATCAACAAATCAGTACTGTCAGGTTGGATGCTGCGATTTAGGGGTTTAATTTCTCAGGTAGTTCATAAACGGTTCATGATGAAATGTACCTGAATTGTATCGACATTTCACAAACTCATTTGACTCCATTGGCACCTCTCAACAAGGAACTATATCTATCTTTAAAGAATGTAACCTGAGCCGTAAACCACAGAGGACCCAAATATAGAGGGTTAAATTTTTGCCAAGCACAAGCCTGGCACACTACCAGTTCAAGTCTGCTGCTAGTGTAGTGGAAGCTATAAGCTAAATTTGAAGAACCTATAACAAAACTGGATGCGCAGAAGAAGCTCTTCTAAATGCCAGTTCTGTTGCTTATTTCGATTCTAAGTCTTCCTGACATAGTCCAAAGTAATAGCATACAGCTGTTATTCAACCCGGTTGTTTTCCTGATATTTGGCTGACGGGGTGTTTTGCCTACATTCTTCCAGTGCCTTTACAACGTGGCTCGCATATCGCTTCTATTCCTATGCCAAATAACAATACTGACAACGTATCACTTCGCTTTGTTGTCATATTGATTGGCACTATACCCCTTTAACTTTCTGCAACATGTATTAACATCTTTGTGTTCAAGTTTGTCACTGATTAGCTTGTCAAATACAGATAATGGAAGGACGTGATGAATTGAAATAAGATATCTGATAAATATAGTTTCAATAAAACAACCACTGTATCACATGTACATTGATTGATTGATTGGCGTTTGACGCTGAACTTAAGGGTATTTCACATCTATGACTGCGGTGTATCCCAATAATAATTGACACAAGCTATTGTAGACTTAACCACCTTAGACATGGTAAATTAATCGAGTATTTATAGAATACGGAAATATAACAAATTTGTAAAATCGTTTAAATTTCTTTTTTACTATTGGTGTTTATCGCTAATGAAGAGCGTCATATTAACAGCAGTATATATGTATATGTTGTGCACGTTTAATTGAAGAGTTTTTTGATCTGAAGATTTATCGCAGTTTGATCTTGAATCCTATTTATTTGAATTTTGGTTAATGTAGTCTGACATATATGTTGCATGGGTTGTTTCTTCCGTTAATGTTACGTACTATGTTTTCATAGGATAAAGCTCGAAACTAGCTTGCGTTTTGGAATTACAGTTAATCATACACTACAATGCCTACAATAGGCACACTGTCTTTCAGTTTACCTGTCAGATTTGTCCTTTTTCGATAAATATCAATGGAAGTAATTTTTAATAACTTTCGGTATTGATTTTGTTTCATTTATAGACAATTGTCCGATATGATAGTGGCGCTGAACGGGAAGTCCGTGACTGGATCAAGGCCTTGATTGGAGAAGAAATCGGCTCTGGTGCGTTGGAGGTGGAGAAGAACCTGCGTAATGGCGTCATCCTTGTTAAGTAGGTGTTCCCTCAACCTTTAATTCGATTATTTATTGCTGGTCAGTGGCTATAAAACATTCAGACGGAACGCCAAGAATATAGGTGAACATATATAGATAAGAAACACATACAAAATTCAAAACAATTAAAAGCCAAGTACAAAAGTTTAAATTGCATTGGTATCTTTGATTTTTCGAAAGACTGAGATCGTCAAAAACATCGGTTGCTGAAATTGGTAGAGATGTTTCCAGCAGTTAAGTCAGCGGTGCCGCATATACGTTACGATTATACCATCTCGATGTTTTAAAAATACAGATATACTGTAGTAGATGACACAGACACTTTGCCAATTCGATCTGCAATCAAGTATTATTAACTTAACCCATTGTTCACTTTAACAGATGTTTACAGAAGGTGTTTGGAGGCACTCCAAATTTACCACCCCAAGCTAGACGTGTGAAGTTGAAATACAACACATTGGCTGCACCATTCAAACAGGTGAGAGGCACCAATACGGCCATTACAGCTTTACGCATATTTTATACATGTTTTTATACATATATTGCGAGAAGTTCAACATATATTATGAATAAATGAAGAGCGAAAAAGTCACTTGCCTCCAGCGGCGGAGACTCACGGCAGAAAAAATAGATATATTTTAAATGTATATATATAATAGTAATATAAGTAATAGGACAGATGACAACTGTTTGGTAAAACGGATTTAACAGTTTAAAGTCCCAAAGAGGGAGAAATTATTATCTACGTTGTTTTGCTTATTTTTAAACATGATTCTAGGTTATCAATTTATAATAATAAAGCTTATATAAACAACAAGGTGGGTTGGAAATTCTAAGTTATAAACTGATATTTCTTATTTCAGATGGAAAACATTCAAATCTTCCTGAAGGGAGCCGAAGGCTATGGCGTTCCAAACAACTCCCTTTTCCAAACTGTAGATCTGTTTGAGGGCAGAAACATGGCAATGGTTGTTTCTACAATCCTTCAAGTAGGAAGTGAGGCAAGTACACTGTATTTCAATAGACTTTTAAAAAATTACATTCTGCTTCTGATATGGCTCTACAATAATAATATTTTTACCTGTTTTATTTTGTGTGTGTTTGTTCTTTTTTATGGTTGGAGCTGAGGGTTGGAGGGGGGGGGGAGGGGGGGGGACATGACCATTACAAAAAAAACAAGGAAATAATAAGATGTGAATTGTATCTAAGCTCGATGTTTTCACTTTATTTCAGTCACAAAGACACGGATTCACTGGCCCAACATGTGGACCTAAACCAACCGAGAGACACGAAGTACATTTCACAGATGAGCAACTTCGTGCTGGCCAGGGTATCATCGGTCTTCAAGCTGGAACAAACAAGTTAGCGAGTCAGGCTGGTATGTCCATGGGTGCTGTCAGACATATTGCTGATATCAGGGCTGACGATGCTAGCAAAGAGGGACAAACAGTGATCGGTCTACAAGCTGGAAGCAACAAAGGAGCCAGTCAGGCTGGTATGTCCATGGGTTCTGTTAGACATATTGCTGATATCAGGGCTGACGATGCATCAAAGGAAGGTCAAACAATAATCAGTCTCCAGGCAGGTACGAACAAATTGGCGAGTCAGGCTGGTATGTCTATGGGAGCTGTGAGACATATTGCTGATATCAGGGCTGACGATGCTTCAAAGGAAGGTCAAACAGTGATCGGTTTACAGGCTGGAAGTAACAAGGGGGCTTCCCAGAAGGGAATGTCCATGGGCTCAGTTAGACACGTTGCAGATATCCGAGTTGACGATGCATCAAAGGAAGGTCAAACAGTCATCGGGTTACAAGCTGGAAGCAACAAAGGTGCCAGCCAGAAAGGTATGTCCATGGGAGCTGTTCGTCACGTCGCTGACATCAGGGTAGACGAAGCGTCAAAAGAGGGTCAGACTATGATTGGACTTCAGGCCGGAAGCAACAAAGGTGCCAGCCAAAAGGGTATGAGCTTTGGTGCTGTTAGGCACGTAGCCGATATTGAAGTTGAAGAAATGCAAGGAAAGTCGGAAATCAATCTTCAGATGGGAACCAACAAAGGCGCTACCCAATCTGGCATGAGCTTTGGACAAGCCAGAAAAATTTAAATGTGATGTACTCTGCCAAAAGAACTGAGAAGTCAATAAAGGCATGCTAATCAAAGTCATGTCGAACTTTAAAAACAACGCTCTTATGAAGAAATTTTTTAAAAACTATCGTTATGAACACCAGATTTTATCGTTGTTTTTTCTACCCTGGATAGGTTAACTTGAGAGTGTTGACCTTACAATCTATGTGGAATTATCTGACAAAGTGGGCATTCATAAGGCATTCAAAGCACCTGCAGAGATCCTCAATATTTTGTGTATTAGATGATTATTTTTATTTATTTGTTGTATATGTAATAATAGTGATTTCTTCTTTTCTTTTGTCGCTCATATCTGCTAAGTAAATTTGTCGCCTACTGATATAAACTCTGTATGACTGTATAATTGCTGGCAAACTGTTTCCATTTTGTCCTTGATTATCCCCTTTCAAAGAAATGTATTGAACGGAATGTCCCACGACCTACCAATAACCCGGCTCTGGTAGCCTCCCACCCATTCACGATGTAACTTTTTGACAGTACCTGATCCTCTTTGAATTACACACATGGGCCTGTACATTTCACATACAGAGTTTTTTTTATGAATGACAGAGGGCGTATAATCTTTTTTCAGATATTACGAGTCTTGTATTGTTTGGAACGTTGTGGTAGTATGAAGGCAGAAATACACCACGCGATTCAATAAACTGGCCTCGTTCTTTCTAGCATTGGTTTTCAATTGTGTTTTATTGTACACTTTGTTAAAATATCTGACCTGAGAAATGTGAAATTTATGTACCGCATAGCTACGTGATCGTGCTTTATTCCAAGCTAGTCTACCTTACGACCCTAGGAGGCTGGTCCATTTCAGATAAGACCGTTCAGCATACATTACCTGCCTCGGAACTTGTGTGCGCCAACCAGAGAGCGCGGTACTGAAAGGCTTAGCTAATCAGCTCGACCAGCTATTCACATACATATTAAGTTGGAGGGTTTTACTGCAGAGTCTTGATTACTTGACAGAGATGTAGGTGTATATTGTGGTTTAAATAAAACCCTTGGCTGGCGAAGATGGGTCAACAGTGGGTAACGATTGAAAGACTTATTGGTTAAGGACAGTATTAAATTAATTTCGATGTACTTTCGAGGGACTGGTTGTTAAAAGGATTTTTTGTTTACTCTTTTGTTTATAACTACTTAAAATAATTCCTACTCACATAGGGCCAGAATAAAAAAAGTCCCACAATCTGTTCTGATATAATTATATTGAAGTCCCATAACGCCATAGTCGATCCCGCGTACAGTGCAATGACAGGAATACGTTGCCGGATGCGCCGGATTAATTAACTCTGGCGACAGTTGCTCTTTCGATAACTGCTCGACGACAATATTGCTCCAACAAATGCTTGACGACAATTGCTCCGACGACTGTTTGACGACAATTGCTCCGACAACTGCTCGAGGATAATTGCTCCTACAACTGGTCCGGCCAACTTGACTTCTGTGACAAGTGCTCCAATGACATTCGTTTCCGCGGCAATTCCCGACAATTGACCCAACGGTGTGTGTTCTGAAAATAGTAACTCCTACGACATTAGCTCTCACGAAAGTTGTTCCGGTGTAAATATATAGTGACTAATGCAGCTATGATATTTATGACATTCTGACATATATGTATATTAGGGGATTATAAAACAATATTAGATACCTCAAACAAAAATGGGTGCAACGAACAGCTTAGTTCAAATATCATATACATGGCGTTTTTCTGAAAATACAATTGATACATTTTCGTTTGCAGTCTTTCGAATTTAGCAATTTAATTCCTTATAATATAAGTATCATTTATATTTTAAACAAGAGGGCGATTATGTTTGGTCAAATATACCCCGAAGTAAGTTTTATCCTCTGTTTTACTAGACATATATCTGTTGGACAGTGATTTGAAATAAAAAGTTTTTTTTCCAACATCAGAGTTTCGGTGCCTAAACGTGACCGTAACCTTCGCCTGCATGCAATAGTCCAGGAATATGGTACCCTCTTTCATACCGTATTTATCCGAAACTTCGCCTTAACATCCAAGCTCATGTGCGGCAATAGATTGTGATAAGCATTATGAATAAATTTCTCTTCGGCTAAAACCTAAATAAAACCTAAATGCTGCATATCGGGTGAACAACAGCACAACAAATAAAATCAATCAAAATGTCAAACGATTCAATCGCGTATGGGACTCGAAAAATCAGTTGGTAATGACGTCAGCATATTGACTGAACTGTGTCACGAATCAGATCTTAAAAGATCCTTGTGCTTCGTTTGTTGATGCTATAGTCTGGTGCAAAGCAATACCAAATAGTGCCGATTGTTTCGCGAATTGACCTATAACAGAGCCGCTTATTTTCAGCTTGGCTTGTCTTAGAACCAAGGGCCCGTTCCACAAAGCGATCTTAGCCTGATTCCATCTAAATTATCATGTCCTGCTGACCAGTTGGCCTAATGGAGGTATTGTGTCGTCATGGTAATTAAGATCAACTTAGTCTAGGCTGGGATTAGTATAGAGGGACAAGAAACATCGCTTCCCTTCTAATCGGCGATCCGTGAATGTGTTACTCAGCTGGCATGTTCCTGCGGCAGCCGCACATTGTCTCATTTATCAAGTAACAGAGATTACACAATTTATAGTGAGACCCAGAAAGGTAAGTATAGAGCATATTCATTCATAAAATACGAATTAAAGTTCGCTCAAAAAGGGTCGTAGAGCTGAATTAAAGCATGAATTTGTGCATGATTACAGGGATACAGCCAATATGGCGGCTCCGCAGTTTGCTTTGTGTTGTGTAACCCATACAGCGATCATGTTCATTGGAAACGGGTTTCTTTCGAATGGATATCATTTTAACTAGTCGTTGTTATAAAAGGACAACAAATGATGTGCTTTCCTACAAAAAATAGCCTTCAAAGTAAGCGAGTTTATGCATAACCTGCTAGCCGGGTAACACATTCGCTGATTCGAAGGGAAGCAATGTTTCTTATCCCTCTATACTCATCCCATGTCTAAGATTGCTTTGTGGAACAATGGCCCGGGTCCGGTTGCTCGAAAGATGATTAGCCGCTAACACCAGATTAAACCGTAAATACCGGGTTAGAGATAGACTGTCAACATGGCGTGACGTCAAATAAAAGCGGATTAAAATTTATAGCGCTTCGAGTAACCGGTCCCTCGTATCCAACTTATAGCATATTCGTTTTTGACGATACATCACAGCGTTCAACAACATTGATTAATTATTCAGGTCTTACTTGTTTCACTTCATTCGGTTTTTACCTCATCCACTTTAAACAGTTTTTAGTTGACAACTGGGAAGGTGGCCTTTCATGAACCCCAGTAAGCGGAGCCTCACCTTTACCTCATAACATAATTTTGTTAGTGTCCACCATTACTATAGTAGAGAGGGGAGGGGGGGGGGGGGGCTTGGAAATGCTACTCGGCGTCCGTTCGTCCATCCGTCCGTCGGTCCGTCCGACATTGTGATCATGCTAGCTTGAAAACAATTCCTTGATTAACTTCAAACTTGGTATATTGCTTCCTCCTGTTAAGACGAGAGATTGTATTGCAAATCATCAAATACCATTAAACGAAATAGCCGTTGTGGCATAATTTTAGAATATCCATGCCACTTGTGAACACGACATGTAGAGAATAAATTCACGGATTAACTTCAAACTTGGTATATAGCTTCATCCTGTTAAGACGACGGATGGGATTGCATTTCACAGTTACACGAAACAAAATGGCTGTTATTGCATATAGTTTAGAATATTTCTCCCTGTATGTGTTGTGAACACGATAAGTAGTGATTAATTTCAAACTTTAAAAGATAGCTTCCTGCTTTTAAGACAATGGATGGGATTGATTTTCACCAAATTCCGTAAAACAACCTGGCCACCATTGTATTATTTCATAATATTCATATCTGTAGGCATATAAGCCTATGTTGTGAACACGATAACAAATTCACCGATTAATTTTGAAACTAACAAATTAAGACAACAGATGGGATTGCATTTCATCGAATTCTCTAAAACAAGATGGCCCCATTACATGCTTTTACAATATTAACTCTTCTGTTTTGTGAACATGACAGCTTGACAACAAATTCACCGATTAACTTGGAGTTGAGCTTTCTTGTATTAAGATCAGGGATAGAATTGCATTTCACCAAATTACGCAAAGCAATATAACCATTGCATAATTTTCCAATATTGACGCCTCGGTGCTGTAAACATCATAATTTGAGAACAAATTCAACGATTAAACTTGAAAATTATACTGTGCTTCTTCTCCTTAAGATGACAAATTAGTATGGATATCACCAAGTTCAGCAATACAAAATGGCCACCATTGCATTATTTAACAGTATTTACATAGGTCAATGTATGTGTTGTGAACACAAGGCCTGAGAACAAATTCACAGACATATTTAAAACTTGGAAAACAGTTACTTCCAGTTAAGAACACAATGGGATTGCATATCATTTAATTCCACGAACCAACATATTCATCATTCAAATTCAGATATAAACTTCAAACTTCGATTTTATTGTAAATAATGGTGGACCTACTAGCTACTCTGTTTGTTTTATCTGACTTTAATAAATTTGATCATTGTTGTCACATGACGTCGCTTTACACGACGAACAATATAAAAAAAACATTACCGTTTAAACTTGTACGGCACTTAGCTCGCTTTAAAACACTCGGTGTTCGTCTTTGAATATTCATCGCGGTATGGTACCATGCCTCTTAAAGTCGTACCTTGGTTCCCTCATTATTAGTTTTAAAAACTAGTGTAGTTTGAGGACAGAGTAGGCCCTACTATAGATTAAAGCAGACATGTTGCGCCCAATCTCGAGCTAACCGCGGAAAGACATTTTAAATTGCTCAAAAGCTAAGGGGATACTGCGGAGAAATGATTGATTTTACGTAACTATAGACGTCAAGAGATCGTGTCATGTATCAATCTGACTAACATGAGTTCAATGGGGGGAAAAATGGTTTAATTCAAGGTTGGACCATACAAAATTTTTATTTTGGAAAATTAATTGCAGAAATAATACTGTTGGAGCGTAGCTATATCTAACGGTAACATGTCGTGGCAATCTAATTAAAATCAGATCTCAAAAACACTCAATCTCACTGAATTCACGAAAGGTCACAGTTTGAATTGTCCAATTAAAACACAGATAACACGGGGTGTGGTAAACAACCAATTCAGCCA
>JAVFBX010216059.1:0-11651 GCA_034783855.1 Mopalia kennerleyi | reverse complement strand
CTGGGAATGTAAATGCGGGAATTTTAGGAACGTAGCCCAATTTTACAATATCCACCACAATGTGCTATAAACTCGCTGATTTAAAACCAAGTTCAAAAGCTCTCCTCAACAGCTAAAAATCTCAATATATTAAGAGTCATAGTCAAATATTGAGTCAAATGTTGTAATCATCTGGCTGAAAGTTGTTTTGTTTTTCTGGATTGTACTCAGTTTTCCTCCCACAACATTGCTGACTAACGATTTGTAACTGCATGCTTGGCATGATCATGTTGATCTTACATCAAATAAACAAATACATGTAGGCCTACATGTACAATGATTAAAGAAGGACGAAACAAAAGAAATAAAAAAAAAGAAACAAAGAAAGATAGAAAGGAGAAAAAAGGAAGAGGCATACAAGAAAAGGCAGATCGCACTTGTATGTATCAAATAGTAAATTATTTGCAAGAATCAAATCTTGTTTTAATTAGACCGTATTTATGTCATACAGGAATTATGATCATCAGTATAATAACCGAAGTAAGGTGATGGAATGTTTATATCCGTCAGTAAATCTGACCCATAATATTCGCTCAGAAAATGTCCAAAGAGAGCCAGTTGATTTTGCTTGGATCGCACAAAATTTGTATTCTAAGTAAACTGGTCATATTAAGTTTTGGTTAAAATTTCCTATCGTTAATTTCGGAGTATCAGCGTGTTTTACATCAATGAGCCTATCTGCTGCCTGTCTGATTACAGTTAAGCCAGCCAACCTATATCTATTTGAAGCTAACTTAAATGTGTGCTTTTGTAACTGAGAGGGAATTGTTATTTTAGTTCATTGAACAGTCTCTTTTCGTAGTTTGATTTAAGACAACTACACACATAATAAAATAAAAGGCGGCAATAGTGTGTAATCCAGTGACTTTGGAAATGCTGCAGATTACTCGAGGTTAAATACAAAATGTCATGGGTAACAAATCACAGAATAGTTTTGAAAAACTTCTAATTCAGTGATATGTTTCGTGGAATACGGGTGGCTCACACGCGCAAGTTGATCAGGGTAGTGCACACTGTCTCTAAATTATATTCACTACAGATTCTCTCTTCAGAAAATAATCCCAAAAAATAATTGATTTTGGACTGGATTTTTTCCCGAACTTGGTGCTCAAAGTATAAAGCCATTGCTTATTTTTGCAGATATTTCTTCTGGTGTCGCTTTCTCGTAGTTTGAATATCAAATATAATCAAATCGGTCGATTCACTATTCCTACCAGACGGCCGTCGCACACACTGAGGCATGCTTTGATTTCAATGAGCACGGGGATTTCATAAAGTTTGCGAGAACAAATACGTTCTTCAGTGGAAAAGACTGTCTTTTATTATCAATGTGCGATTGTCCTACATGGTCGATTTGCAAGGACATACATGGTGATTCAATTTATAACCCTACCCGCTGATTTAATTTAGACTATGGATAAGAATATCGAATAGCATTATATTGACAGTATGTTGCTATTTTTGGATAACACTTTGTTAGTTTGAACAGATTCTAGTTGAGAGAATTGTGCACAATGAAACCCGACCGGAAATCCAACCCAGGACATACAGATTGAGGCGCCGAATCGCCCGCTGTAAATACCGGCCACCTTGACCTCTGTAGACTAGACTAGAAGATGTTCAAACTCAGAAAATGTTTTCCAAAAATAAGGACAATACTTTCAATATTCGCTTTCTAAAAGATCTAAAATCTTGCTGTCCTGTCAAAAAATATTTGATATGAGTTTTAATATACGTATAGCGTGTTTCCAAGTTCGGAATCAGATCGACCGAAAATGTTCGATGACGACCTCATGGATAAACGGGTTCTAGCCAAACTTTTGGCGACTGTGACGTCATTGAAATCACAAAAACCTCCACAATACGACCCACATTGTAGTACGTAGTTTATCAGCGGTTAATAGCACTAGCTTTTCAGGTAATGCCAACAAATTATCACGATACCAGGAGAAAACTGGACAACACGAGAGTTGACTGCTTTCCATTTGATTTGAAAACTTTCATATTAAATTTATTAAAGTGGATCGAATAAAGCAATATTACAAGTTTACAACTATCATTTGTATCTATTTTATGGGAAGTATTTAATGTTAAATGGCCAAATACGATTAAAAGGAGTCGAGTTCAGAAAAAAACAGATAAACGTTCTCTACTATACAATGTACCCTTTCGTGTTCTTAATCTATCGGGAACATTGTATTCACCGCTCGAGACCATATTAACGACATTCTTATACCACGGCCTTGGCACTGGTATGGAATGATTTTATGACCAGCTGCCGTGTGGAACATACGTAAAGTCTGTCTGAACTTATATTCAAACTCCATCCATGCCGTCACAGTATTCTCGATCGACGAACATCTTGAAACGTTGTTAAACTTATTGATTGGTAGATTAATTGGTCTTTTTATAAATTGATTGATTGGTTGATTAATAGACTGATCATTTGGTTGATGTACTCATGAATTGATTGGTTGGTTGTTGACTGGTTGATTGCTTAATTGATTAATTGATTAGTTGACTCATTGCTTGATTGATTGATTGATGGTTGATTGATCGATCGATCGGTTGATTGATTGATTGATTGATTGATTGATTGATTGATTGATTGATTGATTGATTGAATGATTGATTGATTGATTGATTGATCCAACGATTGGTTAATGTTTACCGCCGTGTTCAAATATTTTTCATAATTATGGTGGCCATATACCCGAAAAGTATTAACCTCACTAACACAACCCTGAAATGTTAGGTTATTGCTATTTTGCAATATTAATATTCCTCCACTGATTAATAAAGACAGCAAGATTGTATTCGGTACACAATGCCTTTAGTGACATTCTGTTGCAGACAACCTGCCCCAGGTAACATGCAGCTAAAGGTAATATTGAACAGGAGAAAAGGGTTGGTAAACTGAATGTTACAAATGCCACACTATATAGTCAGTGACTGTGTATGGCACACATTATCATCATACACCTGATGAAAGCAAAAAAGGTGTGGAAAATCACAATAAAAATACACAAAGTGACAGACAAGCGGAGTCCGGCCTGGACTCCAGACTCGATATTAAAGGGCTACGTGACAAGTCATAATGACATAGGTCAGATTTTAACGGAAAACAATACATTGAAACGATCGTTGTTTATGGTCACTTATTCAATTTCTCATTATATCAGTACATTTTTGTGTGACAAACACTCAGCCGCGACAGTTTTCAGTTCAATAAATCCATTCAACTCTTTTACAGCCGTTATAACACCAATCCCCTAAGTAAAATATCTACGAATAATTTTTATTATTATTCGTCTTTTTAGGGTTTTTTAATACCGACGTATTGGTAAAGAATTGGACTTTCATGGCCACATTGTTTAAGCTTAGAAAAGTGTGTAATTCTGCATCGCATATCATTGTGGGGCTTATTGAATTATTAAATAGACTTACCGGCTTAATAGAGTTTTAATATCCCCATCGAATACATGCTGTATCCTTTTACCGGATAGACATGTCTGTCCTGTGCTTAAAAACTGGAAATTACTGGCCCTTCCATAAAATGTCTACATTCATGAACTAGAAGAAAATGGGAATTGGCAACAGACACCTGAACCATATTTCCACATTTTTAACAACATTGATGGACGATTTTTGGACGCGATAGGTGTATAAAATGTGTCAGAAATGTCTTAAGACCAAGGTAGGCGGCGTAATCATATTTCTTTGCGCTATCCACTAACAAGAATTCTAATATGGCAAACATACACATTTTGTGCGTACTATACTACACTGTTAGAAATAATGGTTCTTTGAGGGTTCTTTAGAAAAGGGATGAATCTATATGCAACCATAAAGATAAAAACGGTTCTTTGATAAAAGGAGCAAGGGAGAAATACTTGGAACAGTTGCTGTGAGGGTTCCGTACAGAGCCATAAAGGATTCTACCAAAGTCCTAACCAAAGAACCGTAAAGAGTTGTATTAGAGCCAAATTTTTCTAGGAGTGTATATACCGTTTTATCCCATACAGTAGTATCGCAAGCTGATGGCCATTATTTAAAACGACAGTTATCTTCCAATTAATCGATGTCTCAAGAGGAATTGTTCTTACGGTAGCTCATTACAGATAATACAAGCTGTGAGACAGGTGTACTGGCAAAACTGACAGACGGCAGTAAGACACCACAAATGAGACGGTCATCCTTTCGGGATTTAGTGATTTGTAAGGTAAACACTGCCATATTTAGGAAAGAAAAAAACATGTTTATACATTGGTTACAGCGAATCTATATCAGTCAATAACTAGTTTTCAAGTATTGCCATTAAAAGTCGTTGCTTGAAATATCCCTGCGAACGAAACTCATGTCTACAAAATGCTGCTTAAGTTATAAAAGTCTTTTTATCCTTGAATAACAATTGACACTTTGTGGCAAGTATATTAATAAAGTTTGACATATATATATATAATAACATATTAAACAATGATTGTATAACACACTTACAAGTTCAGATAATGGGGCGGTCGGTTGGGAAGGAACTGGGGTCGGTTGAGCTGAGGGCCTCAAAGAGGCCAACCTATTCGAAATCTTTTTTTTTGTGTCTCGAGTTTGTACTGTCTTATTTAAGTCATTATCTGTTGTTATCCAAGTGGATGGTGTTTTTTTTACCGACTGGCACGCCGTCCTGTGATTGGTATAACATTGCAGTCGGCGTTCCATCCTCATCAACATTATGGTAAACAGCCCACGGCAAATTAGTCAAAGCATTTTGTTCCATTAACGTGCTTTACGAATACTGTCCAATGTGATCGGGTAATCTTCGACTAAACCATTCCGTTCACTGTTTCATTTGGAGAAAGTCTTCCTATGTTATAAGTTTTGTGTTAAAAATAAACAAGGAGCAATATGGTATAATATCTTGGGAGCTGTCTATTTTAGAATACCTTCGATGTTAAGAGGAGTTTGTCATTTGGACGTTATGTGGTTGGAGATGCTACTTAACTAATAGTACATTATGTTCTGTTCGATCAACAGCCGTTCTTTGGGATCACATGACCAGAGGAAAGCATCAACTGTCATGTCATGTGTGTCTGGACAATAAAGGCTAGTTTCCGCAAACTGAACAAGTTGTCAGTAAGGAGCCTTTCTGTCTTTGTCGTTTTTAAGGCAAATCAATAAAAAATATAGTATAATAGCGTCAGTCTTGAAAAAAGAACGAAAACAACTTTCAACTATAATATGACATGCAACGCTTGTTTCCTTCTACTCTGTCGCTACGTTTTGAAAACCGGTCTTGTATATTCGCATTGTGTGTGGGAATCGGGCTCTTTCCGCGTTAATTAACTTCGACCACGGCACGCGAGTCTATTGTATCCAAGAAATTTAAAACAGCAAGTGACAGTCACACGCCCCGGTTATCGTATAGTCGGTTTTCTGATAATTTCATTTTTAAAAATATTTTAAACGTTATATCGATCCAAAATCATATGTTTTTGGGGGTTTATTTGTTAAAGTTGAAAGTAGTGTACCAAATTGCCAGCTGTAGGTCAGTTGGCTCAGTCCTCTAGATGACAGGTAGTTGGTACTGGTGTTGTTTATTGCAGGTGTTATACGTGCTGAATACTTTTCAAATTCAACAAAATAAACTCTTAATTAATCAATTAATTAACTAAAAACTTAGTCTTTGGGTTCGATTTAATGTTTGAAATATTTTTTTTAAATTGAACTTATCAGGAAAAAAAATTGAACGATAACCAGGCCATATGGCGGCCATTTGTTTTTTTATTATCATTATTATTTCGTGCCTGTAATGTCACCAGAATATCGGGCCGTTGTCGAAGTTAACGCGAGAAGAGCCTGCATTAAACGAGACTATATTCTGTGTTGCTTTTTGGTGCAGGTGTAAATTTGGAAGCGAAATTTTGCATCTTTTTAACTTTCCGTTTATGCTAGAACTATAAAGTCTGCATGATGTCACCGGAAGTGAAGTTGATTGTAGATTACATGATGTGAACACAGTCCTTTGTTACGTAGTTTGACGATCTGATTAGATCAAATTAGCCCAACTTGCTTGACACTTTAAGAATTCATAGAACCAGATAGCAGCACATGTTCAAAAACGTGTCACCTATATATGTTAACACCATATGCCACATTCCTATAAATTAAAAGGTCGATTTTAACAAATTACCGAACTGCTGTCAATTAGTTATAATATCCGCACATGTGTGTTTACATAACTAAACAGATCAATACTGAAAGCTCATTTTAAATAGCAGACTGTATTCATACGATATCCGCCGTTTCAGTAGAATGTGTGAAATAGCCAATAAGAACCCTTAGAATGATAATATTAGGTCAAATTACAAGTATCTTAACCGTAACTACGTGACTTGATAGGGCGAGTTGGTTGTGATTCTTGTCCTTGGCATTTGGCACCTCTGCTGGTAATTTTGTGCTAGAATATAAGCATCTAGTAAATACAGTCCTGAGGATAGGAGGAAAAATCCGGTCAAGAGGACAGTCAGACCAAGTTGACAAGCCTGGGGGATACGCTAAGGTCAGAAGCTAAGGAACTGAAGTAAGCCAGATGGGATGACCCAAACACAATTATCGACCAGAACATGTGCTTATTATTGTCATGTCCTTGCTTATTTTTATTTTTTATGTAGAATTTTTATGGCTCAAACGTGGAAGATATAAGCTTTCCATATATCCTAGTTTTATGATGCCATAATAAAACAACAGTAAAACAATATGACAATCATTGGCAAAAACAATGCACGTGCTGTAGACATAACCATGCCACGTGGTACTATACGATCCAGTTATGTTTATTTTTAAATTAAACTTATCCGTTTCTGTTATATTCTGGGAGTCCTGTAGGAAACTAAATACAAAACGGAACCACTTTAGCAAGCAGTAGACTTAAATTTAATGGTTAAATTTGGGTTAACACAAGAGAAGCACAAGTATGAGCTTCTGGGGAGTTAATCGCTTCATCTTGGTGGCACAAAATGTCACAAAATAAAATGTTTAGGTAATAATCCAAGTACTGCGCATTTCAGATTTCCAGAGCGTGGGTGAGTGTATATACAAATCAATGAAACAACGACAACGGAATAAAATTAACTCCAAGAGAAATCTCTCAGGCACGCTAAAACAGTATTAATTACATCATCAATTCCAACCATCAAAAGCACTACACATGACAGTCTGCAATGAACCCGAATAATCAGGGCACATTGCATTTAGACATTCTTTATAACGCCATATTGACGTGAGCAATGAATTCAGCATACACCATCTGAAACAATGCAGTATACTTTTCATCGCCTACAACGAATATTTCTTACTTTATTCAGGCCCACATTCATTTCCTCCTTTGCCCAATTGGCATTAGATCTAATGGGCAACAACAACAAACCGATCTGTTTGGGGTTTGGGGTGTTTTTGTGCGTGTGTTTTGTTTTGTTTTGGACGTGAGGTTAGTCCTGTGAATGCGCTATATCTTGTTTTCGTTTGTTGTCGGTGACGTCGAGGGTAGGTTTTTTTTTTTTCAATGGGCCAACACGACGCCACAGGAGCGGTATCCCCTTACGTACGGCGTAGATATCCCGATGAGACATACAAACCATTCATTGTCACTTGGTTCTATCAAGCAAATTATACGCTAACCGTACGTCTATATAGAAGTTAAACATTTGATTTATTTGTTTATAAACTGGTTCAAAGTGCAACGTTAAGATAACCATGATACATATACATTTACAAGTGTAGACAAAGATAAGTTTGTTTGAACTTCGTGTATATGTACCCACTTATATTATAAATGTGTAAATTTAATACGCATAGCAAACAAGATATATACTTTCAACACCCTACCGTGGTGACACCAACAATCACTATGTCAGCCCGGCGTTCCACCCAGGTAGTTGCTCTCCGTATGAAGTCCCATAAATTGTTCACACGAGACGCAACGCTTACATTTGTTGTTAAAATATGGTACATAAAAACAAAGTATTGTAACAGTAAATGATGTGATTGATGGGCCGCGAAAGCCTGAAAACCCCGTTTCAACAACAACAACAATAACTCTATCAGAACTGGAGGTCTCGAGAAAATAAAGTGCAAAGTGTTATATAGAAAATCGTTTTAGAGGCAACCCCTCAGACTCTTGCATTATCCTTGTCAAACGTCAAACAGAAAATAAATTATATATTAAAGCATTACTAAAGGAACCATAGAGTTCTCTATCTCTGATAATCCATCATATAGTGTAGCCTTGTGTAGAAATACAAAGTTACAGAGCGCATATAACTGTGTAATTTCAAATTTACTTTTACTTACCGGCTTTAATGGTTCATTTAGAATTGTCCAATAATATTTGATATACTAAACTTTCTGACACAGTTTATAATTATATTTTTGCCAAATGAGACTTGAAACCGCCCATTAGCCTTGTGCAAAGTATGGAAATAGGCCTACGATTCAAGTATCTGCTGCCAACCGGCCATTTAAGCAGAATAGGCAGAAATTTCCCTTTTTTAGGCATGTTTATCAAACCTGTATTATTCCAGCAAAACAACTTTTTTTTAAAGATATGCGATTGGATGTAGGCAATTACACAGTTCGCGACGTTTAAACGCTGAAGCTAATGGGAACAAAAAACGTATACAGAGTTATGTCGAGAATTTGCACTCCAGATTGCACTCCAAATTATAAATAATGACAGTAAAGCTCTTAAAACTTTTATAAGTGCATACTTTGTGCTATTCACCACAAGATCTGAGAACATATGGTTCGCTCGATTAAGATTCCATTATACTATAAAACAGACGATCTAAACCAGCTCTGGGTTAATCTAAAAGGGGTTTAAATGTGTGCATGACCGGGATATTATTCTGCTGCACCTTCGTAAGACAGAGAGACGCCACCTCGAAACACGTGACCGGAAGCCATCAGCTGTCTGTGTCGTCTGTCAAAGCGGAAGAATTGTTGATTTCCGGAAACTGGAAAGATTCCCTGCGGCGAAAACATTTGTGACCTTTAACATTCTCGACAATTACATAAACTGTTCTGGGCAAGGTGTCATAAATAAGACAAACTCATTGTGTCGATGGCTGACAAGAAATGTCGAGAGGTAAACGAACATATTCTTCATCACGGCCCAGTGATAGACCAGGCTGTCTTAGTTTATTTACGGCTTCATGTATCGCCCAGTTACACGTCCAATTAGGTCCATGTCTTTCAGTAAAAATAGCAAAGAAAGACAAGGTGCTTTTGTTCAATATGATATACTAAGAAATAAACTGACCACAATTCTTTCCCAACTTATGGTAAAATTATGACATGAATGTAGTCACGCTCAAGATAAATCCCAGATAAAAAGCACTGTATATAGGTGCCGGTTTGTAGGGATATACACCCGGCAGTATTTTGTTTATTCTTTTTTGTATATTGTCTCATCCTTTCTTATCCTTTTCTCATACCTTGTTTTACATATAAAAAAATGTTAAGTGCCAAATTTCTTATCGTTTGGGACAAAATTCATTTACGCTACAGACGTTTTTGTAAATAAAACTTATTTAAGTTTGCCACATGTAGCAAAATAATAACAAGAATGCGCCAAACCTTTAATTGTTACGTTTATAGCTTTATACATATAACTTACATGATAAGTCTCTCGTGTCGTAAAACACACGTACATACGTAATGTCTTCGTGCACATTTATGTATTGGCTATATTTGAAACTTTTATTAATTGTATGGTATTCTCCAGGGCTGTTTCCTGTTTCCTTAACAAACACGCAAAAGTAGAATAAAACGTTCGATAGGCGATCAAACTTAATTCTACTCAATGTAAAGACAAAAGTGGGATTCTCTACCGTTACAACTTGTAACGAACTTACAACTTAAGGTCACAAGACTACAGTTACTGACTGACAGTTTCAACAGAATCGCTTAGGAGCATCGCAGTTTGTTTTGTTTTGTCCTTAGCTATACCATTTCCATTTAGCATATTTGCAAAGGAATCTAAATGTGACAACCTAGCTGACGTATAAAGTAAAATTCTGCCTGTGATTTATGAGCCCACCATCTGGGTTATCGTAAGTTCCGTTGAAAGGTAAATAGATCGGACCATCAAGCTGAATTCCTGTTAAAAGTTTTACGTGTATATCTTGCCGCCCAGACGAATGATTAAAAGAGGTTATAGACTTACCTAGGCCTGGTATGAGTATGTTGAGGATACAGCATAGCACAGCAGCAGCCACTGGCATTTTTGGAATGGCGTTATGAAGAGGGCCATGTTTTTCGTGGATTTCAACGATCTCGGTCTTTGGTTGTTCATTAATTTGCACGCTCCGCTTTTTGCATGCAGTCAAAGCTGTGTTGGCCGAGTTTTCCGGAGCTTCTAAACTCGCCATTTTAATTTTTAATAGAGGTTCCAAGTTGTAGACCGTTGCGCTTAGTCTTATTTCTCATTTACTATATATTCTACTCCATCAAAGTTTGGAAAATTTACAATAGCATTTCATAGAAAAACACTTCCACTTCCACTAAATTTGTATATTCCGAAGGTATTCAGTATGGAGCTTTTTTTTAACAAGACGTGTTATTCAGCGTGTGGCTGTACTTAGGCTCCCCACAACAAACACAGCCTCGAGACGTACTCGCACTGTTTCAACCGTACTCCGGGTTAATTGCAAAGCATCCCTTCGATACACCGCCAATAATCTTAAATCCATGGAGTGGCAGCAATTAGATACCATTCAGAGGTGCTCTTTGGCGAATGGATGTTGACACCACAGAGCAGGGACAATAATCAAATAGACATGCATCAGAAACACACATATAGAGTCTCAGCTTGTCGTCAGCTGATCTTGTCTGCATGTGACAAACTGTCTGAATCACATGGAAAACACAGCTCCGAGCTGCCTGAGTTGCCACCAATAAATTCCCTTACCATTACGGTATTAGCCTGTCTAACCAGGTCCGGTTACGGACCTCGAGAGATACACGCCTGAACAGAGAGGAGTTCTGCAGTCGGTAAGATAAACAGCCTTTACGAAGAGCCCTAGACAAACACTTCACTGTGCAAGGAACTCGGCACGCCTGAGAAATATTATCAATATAGAAGTCAGGTAACAAGCAACAGACAATATATTTCTTGCTGATAAATTTAATCGGCAATTGTACCGCCTGTATACATATAATTGATGGAAAGGAATATTTGCGTTACAAGGGATATGAGTGTGTACTAAACTCGTCTAAGCAGCCGGCTTTCAGTCTTATGTATATTCGAATCGATGTCAAAGGTGACACCGCATACACTTTGTAGAAGAATATACGATTTGGTTTCTTACTAGCCTTATTGGGGACTATATAACTCCCCGGTTACCATTTCCACCATTACGTAGTGTGTGTGGGGGGAGGGGGGGGGGGGGGGTCTTAGAATTGCTGCTCAACGTCCGTCCGTCTTTCTGTCCATCCATCCGTCACAAATGTTTGTGAATACGCTAGCTTGAAACCAAATTCATCGAATAACTTCAAACTTGGTGTGAAGCTTCCTCTTGTTAAGTCGACGGATGGGACTGCATTTCTACCAAATTCCATAA
>JAVFBX010216048.1:0-11652 GCA_034783855.1 Mopalia kennerleyi | reverse complement strand
GATTTTAATTGATCTACATCCCTGTGCCAGTGTGATTGCTTTTAGAAATATATATATATATATATATATATATATATATGTATATTTCAAACAAATTAAGAAAGAAAAATTTGCTCGCTTCCACCCTGATTCGAACCTTTGGGTTACAGGCCCAACACCCAATCGACTGATCTACAGAGGCTCGCTGCAGAATGAGATCTAAATTGTAACCCAGTGAAGACGGCGATATATGTTTGTTTAAATGCATGATCTAGCCGTATATTTTATATCAAGAGATAGAACAAGCCTTTCGTCGATCATTAATGTCGACAAATTCACAAATTTTATTGATAATTTTGGTTATTATATTTTTTTGGTTAAATAAATCAATCGCAAACCATTCAATCAATAATAAGTATTGTGTGCAACAAATGAAAGTTTCGTTTAATTGCATCGATATTAATGTTACGCTATCAGGTTTTTTTTCCTGATATTTTCGCCATTCATGTTTGCTAGGCTTTTATAGACTAAGGTTGTATACAGTACACATCATAAATCAAATTGTCTGCCTTACCGGACTGTTAAAAAATCCTAACATCTTATTCAGCAAGACCTTTTAACTAATAGCATGTTTGACAGAATTAAATGGTAATGTCGCAGTTCAAATCTGCTTTTAAAGCTGTTGGGTGTGAACATTTGTGTCTGGCGCGGTTAATCTGATGTTGGATTTGTCCAAGTTTTAGCTTGGTATGTTCGCAGTGTATAAAGCGACATGATCAGCAAAGCGTGCCATTTCTGACCGAACTGAAGATAAAGGGCACTACCTACCTGATTAGCTGAACCTTGCTCTTCTTAGCGCAAAAGTAGATTGTACACAATTCGGTGTTAGGAGCTCATTCTTCAGCACAAACGAGCTACGATGATTTTTGTTACTTCAAGGCATCAACAGTAATACGATTCGCCCCCAAGAGTATTTCTTGCAATAGCCCCGATAATGGAACAAGTGGTTGCGATTAGCTGCTTTTTGCTTCTTGTAGAAGAGTTGATTGTACTGAATAAGTCTTGTCACAGCAACGCCAAATTGATTAAGTTCCTGGGGGAATTAAACCACTAGCGATCCAGGGAGATTTTCCTGTCTTAAATCCTGAAGTATCTTGACATTTTGAAGCGGTAAGCTTTTTGTCCCTAACTTCTCACTCTTGTCAAAGAACTCTGTGAAGGTAATACATCCAGATGTTTGATTAGCAAATAGAACAATCGTTCTGTATGAAAAAAATTGATGAAAGTAACTAGTAATGAACCTTGATTCCATCAAAATTCAAAACGGACAGATTACAAAAAAATTAAATTATGGGTTTCCACTTTGATTATGGAATATATATCACAGGCTTTAATACAGCCAATAATGAGCACTGATTTTCCCATATTCCTGTCACCGCACAAGCCAATGTAATGAAAGCGTAATTTCGTTCGACTACCTTAAGATCCGGGCTCCCGGCGTTAAAACCGAGTCCTATGCTCAACATATTTTAACTTTAGATACAGACTATAACAGAGTGATATAGTTAGCAGAAGGTGCGTCGTGTAACACAACGCATGGTAATGGAACGTTTATATTGAAGTTAAAGAACGTCAAAATGCTGTTAATCAATACTTGCCCAATGGC
Organism: Mopalia kennerleyi; assembly: GCA_034783855.1. Classification (NCBI taxonomy): domain Eukaryota; kingdom Metazoa; phylum Mollusca; class Polyplacophora; order Chitonida; family Mopaliidae; genus Mopalia; species Mopalia kennerleyi. The sequence continues at coordinate 10,007 of JAVFBX010216048.1, read as the reverse complement.
TATATGCTCGGTTAACACCCAGCTCTCCAGAAGAGTAATTATATATTAAAGAAAGCCTGACGAGTGATTTGTGCGCTTGTTTGTTAATTGGTATTCAGCGTCGTACCCAACCGCACTGTCCAGACCTGTGCTGTAATATTTCTGGCAGAACCATAAAATCGGTCCTCGAAAATATTGTGAGATAACCGTACATTTGTATTTCCCTGGTTTGCTGATTTCAAAAAAAATATAAATGTGCCTTTGTGAAATTGGTTTAAAATACAATCTTCAATGATAATCTGCTGACAAAATTTAAAAAAAATGACAGTGGCAAAATGCAAATTTAGAGGAAGACGACAACAGCGAAGGCCTGCTGTCCACTTCTCATTCCGCATATTGTGGGGAAACTGATAGGAACCACTCGCACTATTGACAGAGCCACATCGTGGTATTCCCTCACATACAGCCGAGTTGACACAGCGTGCAGAGTTAATTCTCGTCCCATTATGTTTCCAATCAGGCATACCAAGTAAAAATTTAAAAGAAAAATACATCAACCTATAATTGTTTTACAGGTTTACAATCGGCCCTATAAACATTGTTTCAAAGTCGTAAAATTACGTTGTCAACTACTAAGCAAATATACAGCATAAATATGCACAACGGTGATTTCTGTTAAAATAGTTATAGTTTCTCGGCAGCACCTTGCTAACGACGCACGCATACGATCTGTCCGCAGTTTTGACCAGAATCGCTCTTATGGGAATTAAACATTGCCTCAGAGAGATTGTAACTAACACAACTCGACAGTTTAAGATCACTTGAATATATTAGCTGCAGCGACATTTAAAAGTATATATACATGCAGGGTTTATGTTTTGTGCGGGTCTTTATAAGGTGAACCTTTGCTATGCATTTATTTATTTCTCTAAAGTGAGATCAACGGGATTACCGATCATTGACTTGCATAATTGTGGTAGGACAACTGGGAAGTAAATTTACCCAGAAAACGCACGACCTTTTGTACGTTGCTGGCACACCAACCTACATACGGTCCGCGGAATCGAACCTGCGACCCCAGAGGTGAGGGGATATGTGGGCCAGAAGCATACACCCTGTGCAGCGTACACTTAAGTTAAGACCACTCCGACGCGGAAGTGTTATAATAACATACAGATTACCGAATGGTATTTACACGAATGGCAAACAATACAGATTATTTTGTGTCAAGACTTATATTCAGCTATATCACAGTTGCTAAAAAGAGTTAATATCTATCATTACTTGCCTTTCATTCAGCTCTGGGGTCTACGCTACAAATCCAGTCACTTGCTCAATCTCCATGCATTTGAAAGTTCGGGACACAAAATTTTTCGGATCTCGTATTTTGTGTGCTTTTGCAAAAAGATGTAATAATCCGTGTATTATGAAGTAAAGATATGGTCACAAAACACAGTGACAAGAGCCTAGCCGCTTTTTCACTTTAAGTTACTTTCCGATCGTTGTTTCATTAAAGATCGGTACATCAGTAATATAATGAAATTGATGGCAAGTTGATCGCCTGGAATTGGTCTTAAGGAGGAACGTTATCCATTTTCGAACAAAAATTGTTCCAACCTGCTAGCAGTTTATTCCCAAGAGAGGCTCTATGCGCTGCTTTTACATTTCCATATTGTTCCGAACCGGCAGTGACACTAAAAGTATTTCCAGACGCAACAATAGGCTTTTCGTTTTGGACGGAAAACAATTTCACGGATAAGCAACTAAGGAATTCAGTTAGAACCGCAGATGTCTCCAATACGCCAACTTGTCATCTGCTCAAATGATTTAGTGAACGCAGATAGCGGCTTGTGCTTTAAGACAAAACCTTGAAAAGTCATTCCAGCGACAATGGAAATCCAAACTTGGTACGGACTATGCCAGGATGCCCGTCGGAAGTTTTCTTTCAAATCACGTTGGAACCTAGTTATCTAAAACAAATAGGAAAACGGTAGACCAGCTTAGAACGAAGTGAGAACGTGTGTCTCGATCATACTGAGAAATCAGCAAAACTATAGACACCTTCAGTCCCCGGATGTGGTCGTGTAATAGGCTTCGTGACGACTCCAGTTGGTCACGGCTGTATACTGTTACACCGTATGTCCGTTGCAGTATGCAGACGATCGATCGAAGAGCAAAGTGCCTCTGTCAAGTATATATAAAGAACCCAGCTTCGCATGGCTAACGGCCACTAATACATAAAATGTCCATTTAGTGTAACTGTGAATGGAAGCAGCATTGTGATCACCCATTACTGCATGTTATTGATTACTGTCGTACTAAACTGATTTGAATCGAAAAGACACTAAGCCAAGCTACAAGTATGAATTTCGACATTTGAGCAAATGCTCAGAAATAGAACGAAGATCAAAAAACTGTACACGAAATGCCAAATATTCTGTAACCATACAACCACTTTGTTGGCATTAACTAAATAAATAAATACGTTTAACCTGTATTTGTTAATGTTAAACTCACTTCGGCCTAGAGTGACCCATAATTGCTACCTTACTTTAATAAACTGTATTAAGTGATGTGTGCTTTAGCGTATTATTTGTGACTTAGTTTTTTTGTTTATTAATTATATACACATCTAATGCTACTAGTATAAAATTCGAACTAACATTTAACGTTGTTTTGGTAAAAATGTGTGACAAATTCTCTATACCACCAAGTACTACTTGCGTATTTTTATTACTTATATGTATATTAATTACTTGCTCCCGAGATGTGTATCAAGTGTCTACAAAACTATGGCATATGATCTATCAAAAAGCGTGAGTTGAAGAATCGGTTTTCACTGAACGGAGATTCCTCTCCAAGTGCGAAACCTTTAAACATGTAGTGTACTCTACATTTGTTTGTAGAACAAAGAAAATACTGTTTGTTCAACATACAGTAAGCTAATTAAAGGATGTGTCTTTAACATTTCGAATTGTTAATCAAAATTTATATACAGGTAACTTGTGATTGTACACAAATATTTTTGTTAATATTCGTTAATTTTTTTTAAAATGATTTTATTTTTCTGGGGGGGGGGGAGGGGGAGGGGAGAGGGGGGTTGGTTGATTTTGTTAGGTTTGTAACTGGTTTACTATAGACGAATGCCACACACCCGAAACATGATTTGAAAGAAAAATTTTGTACTATTAAGTGAGAATCCGGGAACAATTAAGCCTTCACGCTTAGAAACATACGGCTCTCATGAAACCCTTTACGGTTCTTCAATCATGGCTCTGGTGGAACCCTTTTTGATTCTGTATGGAACCTTCATATCAGCTGTTCATGATGTTTCCCTCTTCCTTTTTACATCAAAGAACCGTAATGGTCGTAACGGTTCCATATACAATCAACCCCTTTTCCAGCAACCCATTATTTCTAAGAGTATATACAAACTATGCCCCGACAGATTATACACGCAAAATGTATATCACCATTTTTGGTCCCTCGCGACTCACCTAAACGAGAATTTGCTGGCAGTTTATTAGAGCATACAGTCTTTGCTACATAAACGTCATGCACAGTGCCATTATCACATGTTGACCTGTGTAATACTGCTGGCGTTTGAATTTCCTCACACCCATTGACAACTAATTGTACTTATACGGCAGATGTTGTTATTTTACTTTCTATCCTGAATTCAACCACCAATTGTCTCGTTCATTTTATCTCGACCATGTAGTCTTCTGTGGTAGACACAATGGATAAATATCGCTAAGTATATAATTTGAATATATTTACGCCAACTGATTGTTGGTTTGATTGTGGTAAGTGTATAACGCCGTTCTTAATGGTACTAGTATTTAATTTATATGACGACGGATTGTCCATTTCACACTGTTCCCTGCTTAAATATAATTGTAAAACCGATATGAAACCTTGTAAAAATCACCTGCGATTGCCAGAGCCACATCGTACGTCATAATCGTTTTTTTCTTTGATCGACAGAAGAACGAGAACCCATTAAAGATACATCGAAGTATACTCAGTAGACCGGCACGATAATCACTGACCGCGGTCGCGGGCCTCAATTGCCCGTAGAAAGCGATCCAGTATATTCATTCATTTTTATTCTTGCGCAGCAGTTAGATTGGGTGGCCTTCACAGGTTTACTAAGATGTTCGTCAGCTAGGTTAAGACCAGCATCGCCTCTGAACGGAAACGCGTGGATCAACCAGCTTCTCTGATGCTCTGAGATTTTACTAAAAGCCTGGTTATTGGAGACAAATAATGCTTTCAAGAAAAATCGTTTCATCAATTTTGAGTTTTGACAATAAGTGGATACCTGCTTGCTGGGAAAAAACCGTTAAAATAGATCTCTTCACTTTGTCTTTCTATTAAACGTCAATGATTTTTGTGATCATTATTATATCTAACTGTGTTTGACTTCTTTCTTTCTTTTTTTTGGTGCCTGGATAAATCAAATTAAGTTTTATCCTTAAATAAGCGACGAGTGAATAAGTAGCTGTTTATTCGTTTGTTTCATTTGGGGTTAACGTCGTTTCTGAAGGTTATTTCGCTATGTCGGTGAGCCGCCAAATTGGGTCTTTAAATATATTTACCAAGATGTTTGACGCGATCAATCAACTAAACAATGAACGAATTATAATTTGACACATGGCGATTTTTATAACTAGGTTTACATAACTTTTGGCTGATAATGTGATTCTCTGTTTATGCGAGTACTTAGTGACTATGAGTGGTGGCCGTAGAGGCGGATTTTGCCAGTAAACTAAAGACCTTCATTTCAAGGCATTTTTTGTTTCTTTCGTGCCTTTCTAATTTCGAATTGGACGCAAAATGTTCTTCGGGAAATAATTGAATCACAACGTTAACACAATACAAAACCAACCAACTCATTATTAGCACATAAATTTACCCCAGTCAACCCTGTCCTGGTATCTATCCTCCGATGTACCGCTTGGACCGAAGTTCCTCGTCGACCTCCTACAGGTCGAGTGACCGAGTCAAACGAGGACAGTTTGTTTATTACGTGGATGGTTTTTACGCGGTTTATTCACGGTTTCCCATGCACTGCGTAACATCAGTGGACAACCCTTCGTCATATACTTATCAACCAGAACAAGCAATCAACACCTCCCTATAGCATATGGAGCCTTACCACCTCCATTAATGTATTGAAACATCTGCCCGCCTAATGTACTATAAAAGAATCGTTTGATATTTCATTGTCCAATGTCGCTTATTTATATGTTTACATTTGTCTGGATTCCCAAGCTATTGACGTAGACGCTTTCTTATGACCATTGTACAATATTAGAGTTATTGACACAGCAATAGGCATTAAAGTGTACCGGAATGTGTTTTATCTTAACAAAAAAACCTGTACGTGGCATCTAAAAGTAACTCGCGTTAACACAAGCTTTCTCTATTATATCAAACGGTTGATTGACTGATGGCTTGACTGTTGATGTGCGCCGTGATTAAGGGTGTTCTTATATAACGGTGGTGTATTCCATGTATTCCAACAGTAATTAACATTAGCACAACCAAGATCTGAAGCCTTTCCATAATGTTTGAAAGTTAATTTTCCTGCAGTGCTAAGTAAAGACAGCATTGCTTCTCTTCACACAAACTGCCCTTAGCCAGGGGGCTCTATCAAACCAATAGCAGGTTCTGACTAGATCGTCTGCATTGATTGAATCACATTCTGCTGCGATTCAAAGCCAGGTCGACACAACACGTTTATTGCATCGGTCATACTTTATTACTGTTATACTAGTGTTTACTTATGCCATGGACACATTGAATAAGTTGATTAAGTTATTCTTCTTCAAATGTTCCAGTGTATACAAGAAGCTATGAATAACTGTAATAACGTAACTATACACTATAATTTAATTGCTCAGTTCTACACTCTTGGGGGAAAAATGGCTTTAATGGAACCCTTTAAGGTTATTCGGGCATGGCTCTGGTGGAACCCTTCATCATTCTGCTTTGAACCCTCACAGTAACTAATTCCAGTATTTCTCCCTTTCTTTTAATATCAAAGAACAGTTTTTGTCGTAATGGTTCTATTTAAAACCATACTCGTTTCTAAAGAATCCTCAAAGAACCAGTATTTCTAAGAGTGTGTATGTAAGTAGAATAGGGAATTACCACAGTTACTTTTACTCTGGTCAATAATGATGACATCGATTTCCAATGTCAAGTAGATGAAACAAATCCCGTAACCGTTACATTAATCGTTTATATATTTTATTTAACTTTAATACTATAAAATAAAATCACATAACAATAAAAAAAGATTGACAGACAGTTTTTTAATACTTAGGAAATGTCGACGGTTTTAATATATTTATTACCCTTTTCTAAATATACTGCATGACCGCATGACGCATGACGTCAAGATACATGTATAACGGACATATTCCTAGTTTTATGTATTTTGGACTAGTTGTTCCCAGTACAAATATCCCTTCCTTATGTTTGGATCTGTTTTTAGTTGTATCTTCGCACGACAACAGAATGTATGTCTTGTGTACTTTTGTGTACTTTAACCCAAATAAGACAGTTAAATTGTGCGATGTATATTCTAAAGGTTCTTAAATGATTTGTGTGGTAATCCAAATTATTCTCAGTTAATTAAAGATTACTTGCTATATCATTGGTATCGAACACATGGGAGAACAATTTAAGCATTTGGTTTTTGAAGTTGATGTGCTATTATCGTAAGTTTGCTTCACAGAACCAAATCTTTTCAGCGAAACATAATCAATATATACTTTTCTTTATTAGGATGGCTCAGGTCATATATTCTTGTTCGACTGACGGAGCGGCGTATCTCTACTCCGCAGGCACAACTTATCAAAACATGTTTTCTTATCGTGGTTTTTTCTGGACATCAACTGTCTCGAGAATTAGTTTAGAACTGCTTTTAGGTGAATTGGTAAACCCATTATTTGATTATGATCTGTCTCTATTTTACATCAAGTAGATATGAGCCACTAATATAGATATACTTTGGAAAACAATAACGGCTGTATCCAAACCAATTCTGATTAATCAATTCCGCTATATAATAGACTTCCCCATTAAGGGCCATGATTTAATTGCGTGTAATAATAAAAAATTATGATTTCCTACTGGTTGCATTATTCTTTGCCACTTTTTTCTACATACACTGTGATTTAAAATAGTCAGACGTACTTCCGTCAGGACACTTACCTGTCGACATCAGTTAAAACTTGTATCAGACAGGAAGGCAAAGAGACAAGCCGTCTGCGTGATTTTCACATAACTTTATACCCGTTGTTTGTTAATGAAATGTGTCGTTTTATCTAACCAATGGACATTAACATAAATAGAACAAGAGTCTTTTCGTTATTTTGGAATAACACGTTTGTAGTTTGACTAGATTAAAGTTAAGACAAATGTGCAGGATTGAACCCGTCCGGGAATCGAACCCACGACCCTCATACAGAGGCACTGACTGGCCATGCAGCAGGAAATGCTGGTCACTTAGACCAGTGAATGTCCGTTACCTAGACGTCAGCGGACTAACCTAGGCTGTTCTAGTCGTATGATTACATTGAGCACAATATACATTGATGTTAAAGGGAAAGACAACTGTTTTTCGACCTAAACTTATTATCTATATTGTAAATTTTCAAAGTATTACACTTGCAATCGTATTAGCATAGCTGTTAATTAGTTAATTTAAAAAGCGGAGCTGACGTCATTGTTCCAAAACACAGTAGTTATATCATCTAGTCGTGGCTGTCCCCTATTGTCTGCACTGATGTGTGTTTTAATATAAAGCCGAAAGTGAGGCTTCCGTCCCCAAGCGACACAACAACAACAACAGACAAACGTTTTGTACTAAAAAGCTGAGTTTTAATACCGCATGTCAGCTGAAAACATGCTAAACGTATATGTTACTCAAATAGCTATTTTGATATGTATACAACAGATTAACATTGCGCTTGGATGACCTAGCTTGTGTATAGGCCGTGTTGTTAAAGATGCCTTAGAATGCATCCATGAGCAGATGGAAAAACTGGTGACTGACCCTGTTTTAGAACAATGACGTCAGTCCTGCCTGTTAAATTAAACAATTAATGGCTATGCTTACTCGACAGAAAATGCAATACAGTTGTTTGTCTTTGAAATGTGCAGTAAAAATAGCATGTTTACGTCGCACAACAGTTGTCTTTCCCTTTAATGTTTGCCTTTTCATCAACCAAATATTACCAAGAGGAACCGAAGCTCTCTCCGCGAGCTTGCCATGGTCGGGCAAATCGTGATTAAAATGAATATCAATGCTATGTTCCTTCTATGAATCCAATTACATGTTTTAATTTGTATTCATTGATGATACAAGGATGAAAGATTATTCATATAAAGTCTTGTCATCAAGATGCAATCCGATGCAACATCCGAAAATAAAGACTGGATTCAGTGACATTGGCAACACTGATTACATAGTTAACCTCTAACCCGGAAGTTAATCGTAAGGGTATTTAGGTGAACACAGATTGACATGTTTTTTGTGCATATGTTTTTTTCTTTCCCTCTTTCTTTATATATTTTAAATTAAAATGCATTGACGAAGAATTGGAACCAGTTTGTAAAGAAAGGAAAAAACCTAATCGCAGTCATGCGTGTTGGGTTCTGAATGTGTTCGCTAAATATAGCGACAATGACACAATTGTGCTATTCAAAACTGAATTAACACGCGTATGAGTAGAGGTCATGAGTTACTCCTAATTTTATTTTCATTATTTTGGGATAAGGCCTTCGTAGATTGAACAGATTCTAATTCAGAAAGCTGTGCAGGTTGAAACTTGCACCAGAATCGAACCCACGACTCTCGGTGTTAGGCACCAGCTCACAAGCAGCAAATGCTGGGCAGTTAGACCATTCAGCCTACTACAAAATAGAATTGAATCAGCTGGAGTATAGGTAGCGGACATTCAGTATCCCTGTTATACATGTAGAAGAGTGCATGGCTCCCGAAGCGGAAAGCAACTCTATTAATATTCATTTTCAATTTCTAATAAGACATTAGTATATATAAACATATAGTATATCAATAAACATAGTTTATCAATGCACAATACCTTGCATATTGACTCGATACCTAAAAACACTCACAAGGAACACTCTCTACGAAAAGAAGGCTATATGTAATACTAGCATTTAAAGTTATTTAGCTACTAGCTCTTGTGGAACCTAAAATCAGTCTGTTTAGAACACTTATACATCAACTATTCCCAGTAAATCTAATATCTCCCTTTTACCAATACAAACGAACCAGTTTTGATATGTTGGTTCTATTATATAAAACCATGTCTTTCTAAAGAATCTGCAAAGAGGGATTACTACTACAAGTGTATAGTCAAGCGGTCCGTTTTATTATATACCATCGGGTAGATGGAAGAAGCTAGCCATTGCTCCGATGCTATGAACGCAAATTTGCAAAAAGCCGATCTGTTTGCGATGTATTTGTATTTCGTCCTATGGGGGTCTTATCTGGTCCTTATTTGTTGCCAGTTAATTTGTGATAAATTCGTTCACCTGTTGGACTGGCACGCAGTCATTTAACTGAAACACCCTTAAACTCTACTCAACACACTAACTAATGTCATCTGCATGCATATATGTATGAGTTAATAGCCGATATCATGGCATGACGCATTGCTTTTAAATTATGCATTGGAATGTGTTTAATCTTGACATACAAAACACAAATGAAAACGTTTCAGGGACTTGTTTGGCAGGCGAAGTGTTTCAATATTTAATCAATTATATTTGTTTGATAAAGTAAATACGTTTGAATAAAAACGTAAGATATATTTTTAAATTCTTATATAATTTATATTTTAATTGTATATTTTTAATTTATGTTATAAAATTTAGCATTTGCATTCAACACATTTATGTATATGCTTTGTCTACATATTTATATTTGTTCATGAATTTATATATTTATTGTCCACATTTTTATATTTGTTCATGAAACAGTT
>JAVFBX010216037.1:0-11653 GCA_034783855.1 Mopalia kennerleyi | reverse complement strand
CAATGGACAAGTGTTCAGAGAAAAACGGAAAAATTTCTCTAATTTTTGTTGGTGTGATATGTAAATACGCGAAAATTTATTCCAGCGAATTTGACGAAGGAATAAAAACGCGAAAATAAATTCCCGCGAATATAAAGTACTTTACAGTACTAGTAGAGTACAAAAATGGAAAGGATAATGGTCTTGATTCAGGAGTTCTCGGACTGCGGATCCTCCTTAGATGTACAGCACAGGATATATGATGAAGATACACAAGGGAAGAGTTCTTCTCACCAGCGTTTTCTGTGCAATACCCACATTGATTTCCATTGAATTAGATTGGCCAGCCACCACACTAGGAAGTGTGCAATCTAAAGTCGTGTAAATGGAAGACCCTTGAGAACGACATTGAATACCAATCAAACATCTATAGACAAAAAAATATATATATATATTTGGAGAGAAAGGTGGAACATGGCCTTTACACGGGCATCCTTTTCCACTCATTGAGCAACCCAAGATGTAACTGACAATTTGCGTGTTATCAATAGCTCTGTGTAATGCATAGCCAAAATGTTACTTGTCTTCTGGCATTGAGCAGTTGGAACTATTTGGTCCTTGTGTTGTTAACATTCTAACTTAAATGTTAATTAAAACAACAATGAGGCTGGTCGTATGCCGAACTCTAAGTTTATGGCTATTTTTTTATCCTCTTTGTAACTACGTACATTAACCTTTTATTAGTTTGTTTCAAGAGATGTAAATTGGTTACTTGTCTCTGATTTCTCTGTTTAACATCTCTTTGCATTGCATCTTGTCTAATTAGTAATTGTCCTGTCTTTGTTTGTTGACAACTTGACAGTAACATCAAGGGGTGGGGTGGGTGGGTTTGGGAGGAGGGTTCTTCCTCATTTGCCAAGACAAGCCTTTTTCTGAAACTGAGTTAAAGTTTTACCCCAATCAAAAAAATTAACATGCCCTTTGCCATTTTAGTTCATGTATCAGACCTTATGATTTGGGGTGAGTGAATTGTGTAATACAGGGTGACCCAAAAAAACGGGCCCCTCAACTTTTTGAATTAAACTTGCATAGGTTTATCAAATTTCTTATTTTGTAGACTCAAACTTCAGTCTATGGATAATCTCTTCACAAAGATTTAGCTCTCTGGGTCAGTTTCCATAGTTTTTATGCTCTTTCCAAAATGTGCTACATATGTCGTCCTCGGTGACAGACTGATCAGCAGGAGATGTGATGTTGAGTGGGCAGCGCATTCACCAGACTTGACTCCCCCAAATTTTTATCTGTGGGGGTATCTCAAGGACAATGTGTACAAGAACAATCCTCAAACAATAGGTGAAATGAAGGCAGCAATCACAAGAATGATCAGGCAAATCCCCAGGGAGGAATGTGTGAGAGTCATTGACAATTTTGCGCGACGTGTACAAGTGTGCCTTCAACGCCAAGGACGACATATGGAGCACATTTTGGAAATAGCATAAAAATTATGGAAACTGACCCAGAGAGCTAAAACTTTGTGAACAGATCATCCATAGACTGAAGTTTGAGTCTACAAAATTTTTAAGAAATTTGATAAACCTATGCAAGTTTAATTCAAAAAGTTGAGGGGCCCGTTTTTTGGGGGTCACCCTGTAGCATAGGAAAGCACACCTCCTATCAGAAAGCCTGAATTATATGAAGTGGATACTTTATACTTGTTGGTACATGTATATACTATACATGGGTAACTGTTATTTCATAGAAAACCTAATCTTTTGTTACAACATTCTTATCTATTGTGTGATTTCAGGTACATGAACTTGGCTTATCTAATGAGGTGTTATCTGTGCCACCTTCTCATCCATCTACTAAATTCCGCTACGTCTATGTGGATGGGAAATGTCATGCATTACCAAATAGTGAGTTTCATGTGTTATTTCTAGATGGTAAAAAAGGCTAAGTAGAGTCTTACAATAGGGGAAGAATTGCGAATAAACAGGTCTGTGGTACACATAGGCTGAGGTAGATTTTCATTTATGTAAGTGATAAAACAACAATGAGGTAGCTGTACATGTATGTCAGTCTTCACCCTAATACTTTGTCTGAAAGTATTTCACATAATATTCGACCGACTTCAGTTGGCGGCATGTATCAATACAATGGCTATTTTAGATAACCATTGCCTTTGATACCACCTAGTGATAATAGTGATTCACTAATCACTGCCACTCCAGGGGTAGAATTAAAAGAGAAAAGTTGGGTGCACCCAGGCCACCCAAATACTTTATTTATGGTCTTGAGAAAATATTCTGGGTGCACAAAGATAAATCTGGATGCACTGGTACCGGTAGACCTATGCACCCACTATTTCTAACCCTGTGCCACTCACATAGTGATAATAGTGATTCGCTAATCACTGCCACTCACATACACGCCAGGAATAAAAATAGAAATGTGTTGACTATTAAATTTGATTTTTGTCCAACGGCAGGCCTAATACTAGTGTATAATGAGGTAGTTCTTGTTTTAATTCAAACTTGCTTTGTTTTCGTAAAGTCACAACAAGTAGCATAAATTTAAAACTGAGAATTGGGTTGATATATTTGTTAAAACATTAAACAAACAAATAATAAAACAAATTAATTTGTTAAAGGTGTGTTCAGCATGTTGAGAACTGTATCCCCATTTTCTCGTCCCTGGGTCATTTCACTGATGTCTGAGCTTTTTAAACCCCCATCGACGGAGCAGGATGAGAGCATCGACACCTTTGTTAGAAGGAGACTAGGACCGGAGGTATGTTTATAAAGAGGCTGTACCCACAACCAGGGCTCAGTAGGTACATGTAACAGGTCAGATAACTTTATCTTTCTTCGATGAAGACTCACAGGTTCAAGTCTGCATGGAGTCCGTGACTTGGGTTCAGTGTTTGGCATGTCTGCCTACTAATCCTACTTCAATGTACCGTCCTTGGGTTTGAGTCTGTCTGTCGACCCTCAGGTATATAAGTGAACTACTCGATGTGGCTCTGGCAATCACAAGGAGTGGTTTTTACGAGGCTTTAGGAAAACGGTTGATCAGGTGTTAAACCCCAATTAAACAAACCAATATACAGGCAATGATTACATGTAGCCTCAAGTACGGCGTTAAACCCCAATCAATCATTGAACATACATTATCTCCAATCAAATTTATTACTTTCTAGATTGCTGATTTTGCAATTAACCCTATGTGTCGTGGGATATTTGCTGGCAATAGCCGGGAGTTGAGTGTCCGTTCCTGTATGCCACCACTGTATGCCTTTGAGAGAGATGATGGCTCTATTCTTAAAGGAGCCATGTGGCCAACAAAAGGTAGTACTTCTGAATTCAGATGTTAGATCTGCATGTAAATATTCTATACCCAATTATTTTATCAAGTATAATCAATTTCTATTTCCCATTACAAATACATTTTTAATTGTAATATTTTATGACAGGTTATATGAATGACAACATCTTCTTGTAGGTCTGTAAGTGACAGTTTTGGTTTGTAGCAGGTGGTTGGGGGGGAGCCTTCTGTTGCCTTGGAGCTCTCATCGATAAGGGGCAACATGGCGCCAATCTGTTTGAGATGTCTTTGTATTACATCCTGTGATTGATCAGTCTTTTCTTGTTGCCACTGGATTTGAGGGTGTTCTCCTTCACCCATTCCACTGGGCCTACTGGTGCTCCATCATATAAGTGAAATGACAATAAGTATGGTTTTACCCCCCCCCTCCCCCCTCTCAATCACTCAATCAATCAAGCTTGATTTGCCAAAATGTCTGGACAGTTTGAGATTCTATTTGGCATATAAATTAGGAAATTGATAATTTTGTTTGGGTTTTATATTTAAATTTAAACTTAAAGAGTGACTTTGACATTTATTTTATAAAACAGGGAAGTCAAAGCCAGAAAGAAACACTGCCTTATCTCAGCGTGCCAAGTCAGAGTCGTGGGCAGCCTGGTCTCTGAAGGAAGGATCTCAACAACTAACTGATAACATGTACAACCAGACCTCTCAAAACAGACATGTGGAGGTCAGACAGAACAGTCCATGTACAGGAATTACAATCAATGATGGCAAATTTCAGGTACTTCTGTTCTCTAGTTTAATTATTTAATTTAAAATACGGAAGTGACGTCATTTGAGTTACAGTTGTTTGACTTTGAAAATATTCATTAAAAGTAAGAAGTTTAGGTCTAAAATCGTTGGTCTTTCCCTTTAAGGTCGTGCATACCCCCTGGACATAATTTAAAGTTAAGCATTCAAAGTTCATGACAGAGTGAAAATTAATTTGAAATTCTAATATAAGGTAGTAAAATTTTAGACTTTAATTTCCTTTGAGGTACCCTAACTCTGCATGTATTATAAATTGATTGACAAGTTGTTGGGGAGCAGTGGTATAATCACAGCAGATTAGCTTCCACTTTGTGAGGTTTTTTGTTTAAATATGCTAAGGTGTTGTTCTTACTGTGTGCTAAATGTAGTAAAACATTTATTCCACACCAACATCTGCCAAATTTGAAATAGGTTCACCCAGGGATGGAAATTAAGTTCTTTGTTATCAGGCCAGCCGGGCCTGCACCTTTCTAGAGTTGAAGACCAGGTAGCAATTTTACAGGCCTCTCAGGCCAGCAGGTTCCAAATCAACAGGCTCAACAAAAATCATATTGCTGTATGATTTAACATCTACCAAGGGTCCAAATTAGTCACAGTAATACAGTATACACTTTATATATATATATCTTTATTTCCAGAGGGTAACTCAATCAATTTACACAAAAAAAATTGTTCTTCCTTAAGGCCCTCAATACTATAGAACTTCATGTACACACATCAACAAGTGTTCAGTTTGCAGAGGCCCTTGGCCGCAAATGCAGGATTTATTTTTTCAAGGTTTTCTCCTGGTTTTCCACAGTAATAAGCAAGGTGCAGTCTGAAGTGGACAATCCTTCGTCATATAAGTGAAATACCCTTGAGTACAAGGTTAAACCGCAATCAAACAAACAAAATAAATCAGTTTGCTTGGTTCAACCACTAAGTCATTAGTCAGGTCTGCAGGACTGGAAACTTGCTGACCCAACACAAAAACTATCAGGTTCCACCCCTGGGTTTACCACTGGTGATAGAGTACGACGTTAAACCCCAATCAAACAAACAAACAAACCACTGGTGATAGGAATGGTCGATTTAGTGGATTTGCTACAAAAGAAAGATAAACACATTAAATCTATAGCTGCAGCCTTTCGCTTTTACGATAAATTTAATCAGTAAACAGAATGGTAGCCATTCGTTGCTTGAACTAGACCAACTAATTTGCTGAACTAGAATCTGTTCAAACTAAGACAGTGTTATCCCAAAATAATGAAAACACTGATACATTGATTGGTTTAATTGCCATCAGTTTTAGAATATAATCTTTCGACCATACATAATGTAGTCTTTACTTAGCACTGGAGGCACATTATTTTTCCCACACTGTTTATGTGAATCTTTATTTTCATCTCTAATAATCCGAAATACAATTTCATCTTGTCAATTTATGTTTAATCTCCTGATGATCATTTCTACTTTTTATGATAAAAAATAGTTGGTAGTATGTTTTACAGAATTACACTTCTATGGTATAATAATATGCTAAAATACCAGTGGATTTACCGGCATTAGTTTATCTTTACACTACTATCTGTTGCTCTCTAGGTTAAAACTGAAGGAGAAACCATCAAAGCTGACCATGTTTTCTCTTCTATATATGCAGCAAGTAAGTTCAGGTGTCCTATGTCAATAAACCTCTTAGTTTGTATAGATTAGCTTAGATTTAACTGATTTGTTAGATAGACATAAAGCAATATTTATAAGCCTTTGTTAGATAGACATAAAGCAATATTCATAAGCCTTTGTTAGATAGACATAAAGCAATATTTATAAGCCTTTACCCATGGAAATCTTCCCTTTCTATTACTGTTGCATTCAACAAGAGTTTCTAAATCAAGTGGAATGTTCATTATAAACAAAAACAAAATATGAGTATACACAACAAGTCATGTGCTAAGCTATATGTAAGGTGCATATCATTTACGGGGGGTGAATGACCCGTCTATAAACTGTGACATGGCTCAATGATCCATACAGGACATATTATACAGATTCACAAATCTTGCTGTTAGTGTCTTGCAGTGTTCAATGTTTTTATGGAGAGAAACCCAAAGCCACCGAGTAACTTTGTTATTTCCGTTTTGCCTTTGTTTAAATATTTAATATGGGTACTGTTCCACAGCACAATTGGCTTTTAAAAGTTGATGAGTGCCACAGAAGAAATTAATGTGCCTGTGCATCTTTCTCTTTTTTTGCCAGCCTTGTCCAAGCTACTTCCCCCTGAGTTGGGGGTCTTGAAAGACACTCTCGCCTCTATTCCATCAGTGACTGTCGTTGTTGTGAATCTGGAATACCCTGACAATGTGTTACCATTTCAGGTATGGCCATTATATTGTTAGGTGTGGGGTTGGAAAGGAACAACCTATTGGCCTGTTGCTCTAAAAGCTAAGGGACCACATGAAGTCCATCTGTTTGTGAGGTCTTTGTATTACATCCTGTCATTGTCCTGTCTTGTCTTTGTTTGTTGCCAATGGCTGTTTCCTCCGTCCATTCGACTGGGATGCTGTCATGTTAGTGAAAACCTTTACTTCCTCCATTCGGCTGGGTTGCTTTCATGTTAGTGAAAAACCTTAAGTACGATGTCAAACCCCAATCAAATATATAAATAAATTATATTGTTAGTGTAGACAAGTTAGAGTTTAAAATACTGGTTCTATGCTTAGGATTTCTGTCAATATCAAAATACAATGTATGTCAAGACAGCATTTTGCTTTTTATTTTGGCAACTTTAATTTTTCTGTTATGGTCCGCATATTGGGGGATAATAGGTTATTTATCGATTACAGTGGGTAAACACCCCAGGGAAAACCTGCTATCATAGTTCAAATCTAAGTCTATCCCTCAAGTAGAAATTAATAAGCAGATTAGTAGTTTAGCATAAAGAAGTCTCGAGTCTCAGCTCTGAAGAACATTTATAACTAACGATGTTGGAATAGAAATTAAATTATAAGTATCCTATAAATGCCTTGTTTGTCATTCTGTAGAGTTGTGACTTTACACTTAATCCACAATAGTCCAGTAGCGGATTAACTCGCTAACTTTTTTATTCATTTCCAGGGTTTTGGTCACCTGTTACCTTCCATGGAGGATTCAAAATTACTGGGTATTGTTTATGACTCGTGTGTCTTCCCTGAACATGATCGCACAGACAGACCATCAACAAGAGTCACTGTGAGTAGTCCTGCCTATGATAACCGACCTTATTATCTAGTCTAACAATTCATCAAACAAACCAGTCAGCTCTTACTTCACATCCTTAAGTTTGATGTACCGTTTACAGGATCGAGTCCGTCAGTCGACCCTCAGGTATATGAGTGAGTCACATGATGTGGCTCTGGCAATCGCGGGGATGCTTTTTACGAGGTTTCTTCTCGGTTTTCCACTGTAATTAGGCCCGAAACTTTAAGTGGACAATCCGTCGTCATATAAGTAAAATACCCTTGAGTACGACCTTAAACCCCAATCAAACAAACAAACAGACAAACTTCACATCGTAATTCAGAAATTGGCAAATTCCTGGTATTTTATGTCTTGCCCATTGGTAACTTAAATGATGATGTTCCAACAGTTATTGTGTTAAGGCAACCACCCTCGACACCACTGGCAATAAGGACAACACAGAACAATCACAAGATGCAACACGACATTACAAACAGACCAGCTTCCTGATCCTCCTGAGACCACCAGGGCAACCAGAAGTTCACACCCATACACTTACCAATGTCTTGTTGATCATATCTTCATATTTGTCTTGCAGTGTATGATTGGAGGGGCATGGTTTGATGATCTCAAAACCTCAGGTCAGGGTGACCTTAGTGAACAGTATCTAGAGAGATTGGCAGAGGAGGCTGTGGCCACTCACCTAGGTGTCACGGCCAAACCAATACGTACCATCACAAAGATTCAACAGGTACTTGAACCTAGATCACAGTTTTGAAGAAAACCCTTTACACAGTAGTCTTCTTTGTCAGTTGTTAATACAGACTATTTTCTTATCACAGTTGGCCTGTGGCCGTGGCTTAGTGGTTAGCGAGCGCGCTTACTGAATCAACTTCGCTGTACCATTCACAGGATCGAGTCCCGTCTGTCGACCCTCAGGTATATGAGTGAGTCACACAATGTGACTCCGGCAATTGCAGGGGTGGTTTTTACGAGGTTTCTTCTCGGTTTTCCACCGTAATTAGTCCAGGAACATTGTTTAGTGGACAATCTGCATCATATAAGTTAAATACCCTTGAGTACGACGTTAAACCCAAATCAAACAAACAAACTTATCAAAGTCTCAAGTGCTCGCAGGGAACCTTAATTGTATTTCTCTGTCTATATTTCAGAACTGCATTCCTCAGTACCTGGTAGGTCACTGGAAGAAGCTAGAGACCATTGAGCAGTTCACTGAAGAGGCCAAACTTCCTATCAGTTACGTGGGGGCCTCTTACAAAGGTCCTAGTGTTAATGACTGTATTTATAATGCTAAATTAGAGGTGGAAAAAGTCGCTGCCCAAATGTGATTAAAAATTGCAGTGGAAGTGAATAAAATATATTGTTTTTGGTTAAGTTTTATAGATTTTGTAGTTTAAAGAGTTTCTGGTACTGCCTTATCTTGGTTGTACTGGTATTTTTGTAAAACTATGTAAAACATAAGTCAAACTAAATAATTCAAGCAATTCAGCAATATTTTTACTGAATGCTTCAAGTTGACTCGGCAAACATTATTACAAGATTTATTATATATATATTTTTTTTTTCTTCTGTTTGATCTGAGAAATTGTATATTTTCTAAATGTCAGGATTGTTTTTAATAATCTATATTAGTATCACTCCCGCTGGTTAAGGGTAATATGTTTCAAACAGTCATATTCTGTCATAGCAAACACAGCAATTTAATTGTTGTGTGCACGCTTTTCACTATTGAACCAAATCAGTGTCAAATGATTGAAATACCTTAAGCAATGTGTCCAACACAAATTAATAGATTATTGTAGCCTTATTTTCTTTTTTATCCCCCACCCAACGAAGTTGGCGGCGGATATACAAATGGGTTTCGTCCTTCCGTCCTTCTGAACACTTTCTGCACAATATTTCTTGAAGGAATGATCACATTTTGATGAAACTTGCTGAATGGGCTTATAACATGAAAACCTCGCTCAAGTTAGATTTTGAAATAATTCTGCGCATATATAATGAGGCTGGTGTGACCTGATTGGCTGGTGCTTTCCGCATGATATCTCTTCATAGAATAATCACATTTTAATGAAACTTGCTTGGTAGGCTTATACTATGAAGACCTTGCTCAAGTTCGATTTTGAGATTATTCTTCGCATATTTAATGAGGCTGCTGTGACCTGATTGGCTGGTGCTTTCCGTACGATATCTCTTGAAGGATTCATCAGATTTTCCTGAAACTTGCTGTGTAGACTTATACGACGAAGACCTCGCTCAAGTTCGATTTGAGACAATTCCGCGCATATTTAATGAGGCTGCCGTGACCTGATTGGCTGGTGCTTTCCGTATGATATCTCTTGAAGAAATAGTCACATTCTGATGAGACTTGGGGGGTAGGTTTATAACATGAAGACCTCACTCAAGTTTGATTATGCCATGAAGACCTGGCTCAAGTTCGATGTTGAAATAATTCCGCCTATATTTAATGAGGCTGCTGTGACCTGATTGGCTAATGCTTTCCGCACAATATCTCTTGAAGGAATCATCAGATTTTCCTGAAACTTGCTGGGTAGACTTATACCATGAAGACCTCGCTCAAGATTGTGAAAAATTACATACATATTTAATCATAAAATAGTTATCCGATTTTGGTGGTACAGGTAGACTTTTTGCACATCACATGCACCACTCTCTTTCCTCCATCCCCACCCCCAATAAATGCAGAAGAATCAGCATTTATTTTTTTCCATGATTCATGTATCACATTTATTTATTCTCATTTTCTATGGCGGGGGATATCGAAGACTTCGTCTTTTACGGATGCTTGTTTACTTCTTGTGATTAAACTAATGATTTTTCGTTATTATTAATAATATTGCTGCCAATCTTCTCTCACCGGTTGGGAGTTCTCTTTGGCTATGAGATGACCAGAAAGTAACTCCAAACCAACCTCCAATGGGTTAAGGGATCCACCATATTAGGTCACTTGCAGAATGCTTTTACAAGACAAACGATGACTGGAAAATCATTGTGCAAAGAAGTCAATGGGCGTGAGAAAGACGAAGGTTTCAAATAACAGTACACATCACACCATCAAATCCGCCTCTCTTTGCACCAGGGAGTATCGAAAACTCATACAAAACACCAAAAGCTGGTAGTCATATCGTACAATTGTAAACCTACCGTCGCCGATACTGGTAGCCCCAGTCGCTAGCTTTGGTATTCCTTTAACTAGTTGTTTTCTCGTGGTATCGTCGATTGAGGTCAGATAGGATTTTATAACAGCCCATCCACTAAACCAAACAATGCCTAACTGCTCACCATCAATCACTACGTTGAGGATATAGTTGTTTACAGCCTGTAAATAGAACATTAAAATAACATGTATGTGTTATCTGTAGCGAGTTTGTGTTTGTTCGATTGGAGCACAACATCGTACTCAAGGGCATTTCACTTATATAACGAAACCGTAGCCATTTCACAATGTCCTTCGCTTAAATACGGTGGAAATCTGAGAGGAAACCTTGTAAACCATTAATAATAAATTTACTTACCTGTCCTAATTTAACCAATTTATTGTTGCTCGTCATACTCCCTGAAGTGTCTAATACAATAACGGTACGTTTTATGCTGTATTTGACCAATCTGAAGGTTGGCTTAGTTGAGTTGACTTGCCGAGGAGCGTTTGCACCATCTTTGAAGTCCTTATGTTCACGCATAACCTAGAAACAGTTCAGTTAACGTATTAGTCAGGATTCGTTTAAAATCAAAGAACTCGAACAACAGGTGCAATTGATAAGTGCACATGCTACATGATTGTCTTGATTGGCAGCAGGTATTTAGTACTATTATAATATCGTTAATTCCACGCTCTATGTCCATACAAAAGGTTGAGTAAATGTCATGTAGAGCAAGTTCTACGTACATCACAAGACAAGACAGCACTATGAGAGCTAATTAGGATACAATAGCCTTCGACATAATAAAGTTAAT
This sequence comes from Mopalia kennerleyi, assembly GCA_034783855.1. Classification (NCBI taxonomy): domain Eukaryota; kingdom Metazoa; phylum Mollusca; class Polyplacophora; order Chitonida; family Mopaliidae; genus Mopalia; species Mopalia kennerleyi. The sequence goes on along the minus strand of JAVFBX010216037.1, from coordinate 346 downwards.
AACCCAGCGATCACAAACTTGTAACAGACCAATAGAGCCGATTGTTAGATTTTCGAAATGACAACGCATTTGACGCAAAGGCCCCAGACGAGTAGACTCTGTGGTTGGAATTCCTCGATGCTTGTCCTTTATAATTGCTCAATGGAGTTACACTTTCATGACGGCGATAAACACGAACCACTTCCAATTAAATTTGATGTGGTTTTATTTTGTTAAAAAGCGAATCTTCTTTAGTATCATAATGTTTGAAATGTATTGCCCTTAGAATGGTGTACAACCCCTAAATGTAAAACTAACACTAAATGTAAAACTAACACTAAAAGTAAAAAAATCAACCCTAAATGTA
>JAVFBX010216026.1:0-11654 GCA_034783855.1 Mopalia kennerleyi | reverse complement strand
CAGTAGACACGTCAAAATGCGTCTCCATTGAGATGGCGTGACACGTCAAAATGCGCTTGCATTGGGTAAAGAGTTAAACCTCTATCAAACCAAAAAGAAGCCCTTTGTTGTCCTTGAGGGTGTCTCCTTCACCCCAAGGGCTTAGGCAGAGGGGTGTCCTTCCATCTTTTGGACACCCTGAATTGAACAATTGCCTCATTTGGACACACTGTTTTAAGAAACTTTAACATGCAAGAGATTTGGGAACTGTAAAAATTGCACACCCAGTTTATTTAAAAAGTGTAAATGTTGATGTTTGTTTTCTCTCTTCAGGACCATCTGTGCTGGATGTGTTCAATACATTGCTGCGACACCTGAGGATATCTGTGGATAGTCCTGGCTCCGATAATAGCCCTGACGAGAAACGATTTCAAGATTCAGTCATAAATACCATTGGTTAGTTTGAAAGAATCAACATTTTCTTGAGTGTCAACTCCCATTGGCAAGTCTATAGCTCAGGAAACACTATGAAATGTAATCCACTATTAGGTGATGTTGTGCCACTTTAAAGGTCTCTCTCTACTTGGCTAGTAGCCATTTAATCTGCTGAGTCTAATCATCAACAACTGGCCCCTGGTGCATGTAGCAAAAGTCCTCTCTTGATTTTGCTATGTGGGGTCCACTGGTCGTTACAATCAAGAAAAGGTTGCCAAAGTAAAGTTAACATCCTCCACCTTTAATATTAACAATGCCTTCCTGTTAGTGAAAGACAAGGAAATATAACTTCAGTGCAATTCTATAACTTAATATTATTTTTCGTGTTAACTGGAGTATATTGCTACATGTATGAGTGAAATACACATGAACATAACGTTGAACACTAATCAATGAATGTTGTTGGTTACAGGAGAGTTTGCTAACAATTTACCTGACTATCAGAAGATAGAGATTATGACATTTGTGATGAGTAAGATGCCCCAGTCTACAGAGGAGGAGCTGGATGGGTAAGCTCTAATAAACAGTCTATACACATTTATTGTGTTAGACACATTCTACATTATTGCTTTTGTTTTTATGTTCTTTTTATTTTGGAAATTTTTCAATGCCAATTGTCATATATGTGCTCATAGTACACAAGTAGTTTCTATCCTTCAATACGTTTGCAGCCCTTTGGCTAAGAGCAGTTTGTTTGAAGAGTAGCAAGGCTGTCTTAACTTATCACTAGAGGAAGATTAACTTTCCAACATTATGTAAACACTTCACATCTTGGTGTGCTAGTGTCAATTATTGTAGGAATAAACCGCCGTCGTATAAGTGAAATACCGTTATACCCTTATTAAAGCTTGGCCTAAAACACCAATTTATCAATCCATCCACTTGTCGGTTACATTTGGTTTCTGGAAAATTGATCCCCTCAAGATAACTTTTTCAAATTCTGGATGTTATCATATTTTCTTCTCTGCAGTTGAGAAAGATTAATTTTCTAACAGAGCAAAATGCTTTACATTTTATTGTGTGTTTGTCTAGCAAGATCTGTTGAGTACAGCATTAAACATCAATAAATCCACACCCCGGATATTGTTTACATATAAAAGTTTACCATACAACTGGCTACAAATTTATTCTGTTTTTCTCCCCAAGCAACTATTAAATCAGTAAGGATTATAAACCATGGCATTTTGTTTTCCAGAGGGTTGATGGACTTTCAGCTGCAAACCACACTCTTGAAGACACTGCTTAAGGTTGGTTCGTTGTAAACTTCTTAATTGGACATGTTGTTAAGTCGTTAACATAATCATTTATCAAAGGGGCAACAAGAAACTGATGTTTTTGTTCTGTTTTGTCTTGTCATTGTACTGTCTTGTCTTTGATTATTGCCAGTCAAAGTTCTCTCGTATAGCAAAGCATTCTTCAGTGCAATGCTCAACTGTCTTTGACCAGACACTGATGCCAAGAAAACCTGCATTTCTGTTGTTGTTGATAAGGTTACCACGGTGAGCTCCGAGCACACCAGGGCAACAGAAAGCTCCATTCTATCACTCAGCTCTGAACATAGAGAAGAAAGAACAACCTGTCATGAATAAGACTGCTACCTATACTGATGTTTAAATAAGAGAATAAGAAAGAAAAAGGCTGAGCTTATGTAAGCTACGAAACTCCTCTATTTGTGGGCAGTATGTTTCAAGCATATCCATACTGTCTTTACTTAGCAGTGAAGGAACATTATTTGCCAACAAAGCAAAGAAACTACACATTTTATTTTTGTGTTAGTGTGGCTATTGTTTATGTTCATTGTCACCATATTAGTAAAATAACCTTGATTATGGGACTTAAAAACAATCAATCAATCACTGACACAATGCCTGAAAGAGAAACAGCCATTTGTAAGCGGTATAACATTTGCAAACTTTTATTTTATAGGTTGCCACAAAGTACAGTACAGTTTTGATGTCGAATGCATTTCCACCTGAACTGCTTCATCCACTATTAAGGATGTCCTTATCCAGTGATCCAAGGACCAGATTAAGTGTTCAAGAGATTTTACACACACTGATTGATCGTCACGGCAACACAGGCAGACTGTACAAAATCAGGTAAGCTCAGCTCTAAACCACACTGAAACAACTAAATCATAAATTATAGAAATATATTAAAAGATTAATCAGATTAGTTTAGTTGACATCTTTTTAGGAGTGTGATTAAAGATGTCAAATCCAATCGATTAGTCAATGTTTTTTTTTCTACTAATATATTTAGCCCTCTGGCCAAGGGCAGTTTGTTTGAAGAGTACTTACCTTACTTAGCACTGGAGGTAGATTAACTATCCAACATTATGAAAACACTTCACATCTTTGTTGTGTTAGTGTCAATTATTAATGGAATACATCGCTGTCCTACAACTAAAATACCCTTAAGTACGGTGTTAAACACCAATCAATCAATCAATCTAATATTTTCTTGTAGAATCCCCAAGGATTTGTCTGAGTTAGGGTTAACAGTTGTGAAGAGCTCCAGGCAGGATGTTATGTTCATCAAAAGGGTATGTGTTATAAAAAGGATTTCTCCAACTATAAACTATTTAGAATTTTTCAATGTGTATACATTTGTGCATGAATGTTAAAAATGATGAATCTGGTAGTACAATTATTAATACTGTGTTATATAAGTGAAATACCCTTAAGAATGGCATAAAACACCAATCAATCACTCAATGAATAAATACTCTTCTGTTTTTTTCAGGTTGGAGGTAGTTTTTACATGCACCTGTATGAGAACCTGGAAATGGGGACTAACACTAAAGTGAACTTTGAAGCCATCTACTGCACTATGGCTCTTATATGTATTGAAATGGGTCAAGATGAAATACTGGTTGAACTTCTCAGATTAGCTTTGGATATTCAGGTACGATAATCAATTTTACTCTAATTAATTTCATGTTTGTTAATAATGTTGCTTTGCACCATGTTTGTAGGCCTTCTTGCTAAGGGCAGTTTATACAGGGAGTAGCAATGCTATATTTCTTAAACATGAGAGGAAGACTCTTCAAAATTATCAACCCTTCATATTTTATAGTTGTGCTGGTGTCTATTACTGTTTGTAGCACACCCCAATGCAGGCCTTTAAAAGATACAAGCGCCACAGTTTGTTTGTAGCGTAGCAATGCAGTCTTTGTTTTGTTGCCCTGGTTATGCTAGTATCAGTAAATGTTGGAATACACTGCTGTCATATAAGTGAAATACACTTGAACACGGCATAAAACACCAACAATCAATCAAAGATACAAGACTGAAGTTGGAGAGACTATATGTGCAAAATGATTTGAGAGAAATATATATTTTTCAACATTTCCTCAAGCCAACAGTAGTGGTGCTGATATTTCATTGGTTATCCTCAAAAATAGTTTCCTAATTTATCATTGTTGATATATAACCATAGTCTTTTAAATATTAAACCACAATACACAAATTTAGCTTGTGTTCTTAACTTAGTCTACCAATACAGTGAATGTCATTGGTTATCCTAAAAAATAGTTTCCGGAGTTATCATTGTTTATACAGATTTACGACAGCCTTCTGTAAAGAACAATTTTACTTAGTAACAAAATATGGAATCTATCAGTCTCTTTAAAAATTAACCCACAGTATGTAATTTGGCTTGCTAGCCAGGAAATAATACCTAACTTGTGTTCTTTTTAAAAAAATTAGGCTACCAATACAGTGAATGCAAATAGCTTTAGAGATCAACTGTTACGTAAAAATGTCAAGAGTTGATAGTATGAACACTAGGGAGCTTCATGTTGCCCTGGTGTTCTTGAAGCTTAAGGGCAATAAGACTCTATGGTTGGTTCTCGTGATTGTCTTGTCTTTGTTTGTTTGAGATGTTTTGGAAATATATTTTCCTTCACCTGTTTGGCTGGAATACGATCCTATGAGTGAAATAACATTACATTGAGTATAGTGGTGAATCCAAATCACACAAGCAAAGAATTGGGCTGCCATGCAACTATATGAGTGAAATAACCATAACTACAGACCGTGTCAAATCCCAATCAAACAAACAAACTTGCTTGCTTGTTTTATGTTACTAAATGTTTATGATAAACCAAACCGTAATTGCATAATATGTGACAGCCAGAAGAAATTGTCCTTGATATCAAATTTTTATTTTATCTGTTTATACAGGGTATACCATTAAATAACCCCCACATGTCTACGATGCAGAAATGTATGATACATGCTCTAGTTGCTGCTTTCCTCAATCTCATCAGTCAGTTGAGCTCAGTCCCTGCTCTCTGTCAACACATCACTCAGGTTAGTAAACAATCATTTACCTGTTGCCCTTTGGCTTAGGGCAGTTTGCTAGAGGAGTAGCACTACTGTCTTTACTTAACACTACAGGAAACGCAACTTTCCAATATTATGGAAACGCTTCACATCTTGTGAAAGCCAGTTTAGGTACATGATTGTATAAATCTAACATTTGTCTCACCTTTCTCATTTTATTCTGTCCTTCATTTGATGTTTGTTTGAAGAGAAGCACTTCTTTTCTTAGTACTTCAGGAAAATAAATTTTCAAACATTATGGAAATGCTTCACACCAATGTACCGTTCACTGGAGGAAGATTAACTTTTAACATTATGAAAACGCTTCACATCTTGGTTGTGCTAGTGTCAATTATGACACACCACCGTCATATAAGTGAAACACCCTTAAGCATGGCGTAAAACCACAGATCAATCAATCACTTAATTGCATTGAATGTAATATACACATTTGGCAGAACAGGCCTCTGCTGTTCCCACAGCCAGACACCTGGAATTTGAATTTAACTCGTTTACAGAACAGAAACTGCTGAAGCCTCTTTCAGTGTGCACTGTGCAGTGTTTTCAGAGCAATGTTATGCTGTCTTTACTTGTCACTGGCAGGAAGTTATTCTTTGAACAGAACAATACATGTACATCACCTTTACTAGTTGTGCCAATGTGGCTTTGTCCCCATCTTTTCCACTGATTTAAGTCAGGCAGATTGACATAGACAATGCGTCATCATATAGGTGAAATTCCCTTGAGACCATGTTAAACCCCTATCAAGCAAACAAAACTTAACACTGTAGCATAATTAACATTCTAAAACACTTCAAATTGTATGGTTCACCAGTGTATTTTAAGTGGAATACACTTGGGCACTAATCCATCAATGAATCAATCTATTTAAAATTTGTGAAATATTCCTATCCAGGTGATAGAAACTCGTCAAGAGGAGGCTCCACATCTCTTACCTGATGTTATCTATGATGAATCCTATGATGAAGAAAGGTGTGTTTTTCATATTTCAGGTTAAAACAAGTCTGATGTTTCACCTTTCTAACTACATTTATGACTATACGGGCAGTTTGTTTGAAAAGTAGCAATGCTGTCTTTGCTTAGCACTGGAGGAAAATTAACTTTCCAACATTATGAAAACACTTCACATCCTGGTTGTGTTAGTGTAAATTATTGTTGGAATACACTGCCGTAATATAAGTGAAATAGTCTTAAGCATGGTGTAAAACACCAATCAATCAATTTTGAAAGATTGATGAAAATTAGTCATTTAGAATTTATGATTTGCTGGAGGCCCTCTTTCTCAAAGCAATTTTATCCTACATTCATTTAATTCTTTATTATCATTGCAATGCTTACTCAACTTATTATTATGCCCCCCCTCTAGTTAGAGGGAGGGCATATAGGTTTTTACTTTTTCCATCTGTATGTCCGGGAAGCTTGTCCGGGCTGTATCTTGGTTACTGTTTCACTTAGGCTTTTGAAACTTGCTTAATGCATTCTTCTATGTATGCAGATGTGCAAGGTAGAAAAAAGTCACGGAATTATGCAAATTACCCCATTAATTATGCAAATTACTCCATTAATTATGCAAATTACCCCATTAATTATGCAAATTGGCTTTGTTTGTCTGGGAAGCTTATCCGGGCTGTATCTTGGTTACTATTTAACTTAGGCTTTTGAAATTTGCATAGTGCATTTTTTAATATGCAGATGTGCAACGTAGAAAAAAAATCATGGAATTATGCAAATTTCCCTATAAATTATGCAAATTGGCTCTGTTTGTCCGGGCTGTATCTTCGTTATTATTTCTTTTTTGCATTTGAAACTTGCAAAGTGCATTCTTCTATGTGCGTAGATGTGGAATGTAGAAAAAAAAACGTTGATAAAAAAATACGGAAATATGCAAATGTTCAAAATAGAAAAAAGTAGTAGTTGTGTGTGTCTTGGGTGTCTCTGATTGCTTTTTTCTTTTTTTTCTACACATTACTACATGAACTATAGTCAATTTTGTTTAACATGGGTAGCATATGGATTTCAACAATCACTACTGGAATATGGGCCATTAAAATGTAATTATAGTACCATTAAAATGGCACTAGTTTTCCTTTTAAATTATTTGTCAAATTCTGCTTAAAAAGCCATTAAATATGCCATTAAAAGGAACGTACTGAAAAACCCATCAATATAACCATTAAAATCTGTTAACATTTTAATGGTAGGTAAAAGGCGTATAAAGTATTCACACATTTTTAATGGTCATTAAAATATGAGTATGCTGTTTAATTAAATGGCCATGGATTTTGTGACCATTAATTTGATTAGCTCAATTTTTAATGACCACACATGGATATTAATGGCTGTTAAATTGCTATCAAAATGCCATCAAAAGGAACAATACCCATGAAAATGTTTAAATTACATGGTAATTAAAGAAAAAAATAATGGCACCTGAAAAAATAGTTTAATGGCAATTAAATTTCACTCATATTCAGGTTGGAAAAATGCTTTGATGGCCCATAATACTGGGGGAGGGGCACCTACTTATTATTGAGTCAGAATTCCCATATGAATAGTGGGAAGTTAACAAAGATTTTTGGATTGTTAGTAACCACTGATCTATTGAATAACATTTATATTTTCATACACATCTGAAATTTTATGTGATTAGGAGTGATTTCTAGGCAAAGAATTTGTGGCAATATGTAAGTATTTACTGTATAACACAGTGGAAGCCCTATATTACAAATGATTGATCTAAATACAAGCATTCCATTCCCTGAGACCGATCCTGCAACATTTCCTTTCTCAAGTGAACCTTTTGTACCCATCACATCTGAATCTATCCACTTGCATCACAATCAATGTAGCCTAGATGTACTTGATTCCATGTCGTTTAATCCCATTGATTTTAATTATACTGAAAATACTCATTCTTCGATAGATGATAATGAGTATGAAATATCTAGTGCTGAAACGGGTACTGATTTTCTTAACCGATTACCCGTTTTGTGATATTCGAATACTATTCGAGTACTCGTTATGGATATATGACACTCAGCCACACTCCTGCTCCCGGCAGCGAATAAGTTAAACCACTTGGCGTCAGTGGTGCAGTCTATGGTGGACTGCTAGCATACACCATGGAGACTACCCAACAATCTGCTTGTCCGACTACGTTAGTCCAGTCTCCTACATACGAGAAACCTCAGTTTGCTCAAGCCCAAGCGGCTCCGTTAGTCATCGAACCAGCGGATCAAGATCATGGGGCAACATCAGCCAGTATTACAGAGATTGGGCCCGATGTTTACCCGGAGAGCCAATGACAGTATGCTGTCGTCTTAGCGCAGTTGTTAGCCATGTTCCCAGACATAACTCTCCCTCCCGAGCAAGGACCTAGACAGTTGTCAACTATGGCAGACTTAACCCAGAAACATGTCACCGGTCCTCCCTTCCACCATCGGAGGCCATCATAAGACTAGTGGAAGGATTAGACACGGCTTTGAGGGGACACCCAGGCGAGCTGACAACAACAAGGCAACGGCGTCACCGTTATTCAGGGCTTCCACTTCATCGCCTGTTCCCTGCGAGCAACCCAGGTCCCGGTCATATCAGATACATAAATCCGCCTGATCTTCTAGGGCAGCAGTTGTCGAATTAGAGTTCATAGTTCTCTTGCCGGGGGCTGGGTCCCTGGCAAGGGATCAGGATCGCTTCCGGCCATCATTTACCGTCCTGGAGGACGTAGCCAGACAATCAGTTTCTATGTCATTTCATTTAGAGAGGTTCCTACTCGCCATCAGATCAACCCTCGAGAGGATCGGTGGACAGGACCCAGCTGGCAGAGTGGCCGTGGATTCAGGTGACATATCACTGATGTCAGATATGCTGACGGCAGCAGCCTGAGCCAACTCGAACATCATGGCCGCAGCAGCTTCCATGCTCGTTGGACAGAAACGCAAGGACTTACTCGGCGTGATGCCACCTTACACACAACGGACAGTGTTAAGCGCTCTCTTAGGACTCAGTCACCAGCGTCGGGTGACTTATTAATGGAGTTGTTCCCTCTTTGGCTGATTTCATGTCTCGAGCCAGACAGGACCATTCCCTGAGGGGCAGAACCAGCTGGACAAGTAAGCGCAAGGCGTCTTCTACACCAACTGCAATCCCAACCAAACGTCGTTCTCTGATCCCGCATGGCGGCCAGACTGGTGTACGACCTGTATAACTCCGCACCCAAGCCAAGAATACTTGGAGTGACGCCTAAGGTGACAGGGGCGGCAAGTCACGGAATTGATGGGGCGGGTCGTTAACAGCCAGGCCCAAACCATCTCTCTCTCCAGTTTCTCACAGACAGCTTCAACAGCTCAACCAGAAACTGGTGTCCAAGGGAGCGGTCAGAGATATTCCAGCGACAGATCAATCGACCGGATTTTACTCACCGGTGTTCTTGTAGCAAGAGACTCACCAGACAATGTCAACCTGCGCAAACTGAACCAAGAGTCTTTGGCAGTACCACCAAGGTTTAAGATGGAGTCGCTCAATTCCATCAAATCAGCCCTACGAGAGGGAGAGTGGTTGACGTCTCTAGATTTGAAGAATGCTTATCTGCATGTGCCCACCTCCCTGGCTCACACCAAAATTACCACCAGTTTCTGGTGGGCGAGAGGAGAATAGAGTTCCAGGTACTTCCTTTCGGCATGTCGACTTCTCCCTGGGCATTCACCAGTGTATTCTTACCAGTGGTGCCGTTTCTACTCAGCAGGGGCATTCGATACCACTATTACTTGGACGATTCCCTGCTGCGGAATACATCTCATGCAGGGGTGATGTTGGACACACAGTTCTTGTGGGACATTCGTATTGTACTAGGTTACCTACCGAACGAATTCAAGTCAGAGATGACTCCTGCACAGATACGAACCTTTCTGGGAGTGGAGTATGACACGCATCTGGCAAGAGCCTTCGTATCTCCAAGTCGTGGGAAAAAGATGCAGATATCTATCAATCATTTCCTTTCCAGAACAGAGTGTGACGCGATGGAATCTGCTAGGCCTGCTCTCCTTAGCACAGGACGTAACAGAGACAGGCCATCTCTACCTCAGACCTTTACGTTATTTGAAACCCCGGGTACCGCTGGCGCCGGAGCTCGATTGATCCCAGGTCACCTCATTGTGAGGGCCGACTGTCTGTCCAGGCATAACCAGATCCTTCCAACAGAGTGGCAGTTACACCCAGAGGATTTCCGTCAGATGGCAAGAGTATGGGAGACGCCTCTGGTGGACCTGTTTGCAACAAGATGGAACCCCCAGCATCCGATTTCATGTCCCGGGCCAGGCCCCTTCAGCATCAACAGTGGACGCACTGTCTCAGGACTGGTTGGGCTTTGTGGCATACGCCCTCCCTCCGACTGCTATCATGGACCAGGTATTGAGGAACATAGCGTCGCATCACCGCCTAACTTACATCATTGTACCTTAGTGGCCGGGGCGCCCATGTTTCTCGGAACTACTAGATCTTCTCATAGGCGTTCCAAGGGAAGTTCCAAATTGGGAAAGTTACTACGGCAACCGGGCACAAGCATCTATCTAACAGCAAGCAGAAAGGTGCCCTCCACCAGCCATCTCCAGGGTTATTGAGCTTCAACTGCGGTGAATCTTGCTTCGGATCGTAATTTGACTGCATACAGACGTTGGGACCGCTGGTGGCAGCTCAAAGCATCACCCGGATCCCATTTGTGGGCTGGTGGTCTTCAAATAGCGGCAGTTTTATCCAGTTTTTAAAGTGAATCCAGGTATGTGGACTAGGGTTTCTTACAGCTAGTTGTCTTAACCTATTCGGTCTGACATTTCTATTTGGCGACCAATCCTCATGAACCTTCATCTCCTTTGGTCGCTAATTGTTTGATGTGGGTTGTCCTTCCCTCTCTGGGCCCCCTCTCACCATGGCATGCTTTTTGTCCGGTTCTCCCACCTCCTGCTGTGGGATTCTATGCACTACGTAAGTGGAGGCCAGTTAAGAGTGTAAGAAACGTCACAAATTTCTAGTTAATTTGTATGTTTTTAAACTTAAACTTACCTCCACTTATGGCCATGGTCCCTCCCTCCTACCCCTCTTCTGAACCTGGACTGCTTTCAATCTTAGCAGGGTTGAAGAAAAAAATATGGCGGATCTTGGCGGGATAAAGCATCACGTGAGGCGGGCTGCCGCTAGGGGGCGAGAGGTCAAAAGTTTAGATCTTCAAAGGGATAGGTTATTGATTACATTATGCACTACGTAAGTGGAGGTAACTTTAAGTTTAGAAACATACAAATTAACTATAAATTTGTGAAGTTTTAAAGAGAATTTCTCTGAAAATACCAGTGTAACAAGAATATAGTAAATACTGAAGAATGACTCAATTACTTGCATCAAAGCGTTTGAAACGACCGGAAACTTCAAGCCATACGAAACAATTAGTTGCCTCAAATAAATTTACCAGTGCGTAAACAAAAGAAGCCAACAAAAGCACAGATGTATCTGTGTCCAAAAATAATCTGTCGAGCTATAGAAAGGTATACAAACAAGTCGGACATCCTCGGCCATTCACATCGCCTCAATCTCGTGCACAGACACATGAATCTATAGCTATAGATCCAGGTACCGTCATTGTAGAGTACATGCTATCTATATATTGTAACGGTCAACCTATGCTGCAATAAGTTTTTAAGTTATTGTAACAGTCGGTCAATCGGTCAGGATGGCGATCTAAACTTCTTCAATATTATCTTTTCCTGTTTCTATTGTGAAATTTAAATTGCCATATAAAATATATCAGATCTGACACCACCGGGTTCTAGCCGGATTAGTATT
>JAVFBX010216015.1:0-11654 GCA_034783855.1 Mopalia kennerleyi | reverse complement strand
GGAGTATGGGTTAAAAACCAGGCTCAGTGATGTATTCCCACATCAGCGATGAGCAAGCTTTATGATGCTATACAAGTGTTTTAAACCTTACTCCGAGTTAGGACCATGGACTCTTATTCAATCAGAAGAGAAACAAAACGATAAAACACCAGAAAACCGGGTTCAAAGCACCAAGTAGGCCAGGGCGCTAAACGCGTCTAACCACGGCAAATCAAAACGTTCTTCTGAGCTAGCCTCTAGCGAGCGACTGTCTCGGGCAGAGGTAGTGTATAGTGGAAAGCGAGCCGTACAAAGCCCGTCACATCAGTGAACAGTGAAAGTGAAAAAAGCCTTCAACATGTCTACTATCATCTGTAAAGCTCACCCTCTAAGGGTATCTTTACATGAAAGTTAAAATATATCCTCTTAACCTACTTAGTTTAACTCCACCACGATACCGGACGTAGTTTTAAGATTTATCAGGATGCTTCATTATAATGTAATGTCTTTAGCCGAGTGGGCTTGTGAGACCTTATTCGTCCCAAGGAAGTTTAGCGAGCTTATGTACTAGCAATATTGAGTCAATTGGTTCAAATGAAAAGGAGAAAAGTGCGCTCTTTAATAAGTCATAAACTAACTTTATCTACGTATAAGAAAGTACTGGGCCATTCGTATCGGTTACAGTGAAGACTTTAAGAGAAATTTACGAGAGGCGGCTAATGGAATCGTTGGCATATCTGACCCAATTTTATCCCGGCTTAAGTATTTTATTTTCTTGACTATATTACTTCGAGAGATTCTCGCATTAAATAAATTTCAATCCAAGTAAAAGTTATACATAATTTGATAGATTTTTAAATATATATACGCCTGGGTGTTATGTTTTGTTCCATTCTTGACGTTGATAATCATAACGTGCTAAAATGTAATATACTGCTCAAATGGCTTCGATGTTGCAATAGCTTAAGCAATATATTACCCCATATAGCATTCTCCTTATTATAATTGACTAACGAGGCTATTTGATAAAAACAACAATAAATGAGTTCTTTGAAAAACGAATAAGCCCCATGGCAGCTCATATTAATCAAAAAATTGAACCCAATAAATCCTATCAACCATTTTACATTGTGAGAGCTACAAAAATCTAAACACGATTTGAATCATATACTATTGAAATGTACTGACACAAGTTATGTCTCCCAATCTAAACCGCTGTGGATTGGATCCACACGAATCTCATTGGTTGATTAACATGAGAGAATGACAAGCCAAAGAACACAGATACGCATTTATAATGGATAATACACGCGTTGAAAAATAGAATCATGGCAATGTTGAATATGACATAACCACAGTCTAGCACCCCAAAGGCGTAAACTGATCGTTAGTCCATTAAGACTAACTGATTAATTGGTCGGTAGATTAAATGATTTTTGGATGTTGAATTAGTTTTTCTAAAAAAACTGTCGGTTTACCCTTTGCATATTGTTAAGAAGAGTAATAAACCTTTTTGGCGAAACTATGCTCTGAACAGCATATAGCAACATATTAAAAACCACAGATATCCGATCTGTACATTAAAAATGTCAAACACCACAACCACTGTTATCTTTATCAAAGCGTTGGGCGGAAAACCCCTTATTCTGCCTAAATTGTTTTTGAATCCACAAGAACTTTTTTCCAAAAAACTACTCATGCCCTTTTTCTCATTGCATGTCCTCAAAAGAAATAATTTTCCTATTTGTATGCAAATTAGACAGCAATGTTAGCTATTTATGTGACAAAGATCGCCATGACATAATACGTCTAAAATTGCTATGAAAACGGGTGACAAAGGCCTTGCTTGTAATACCAGAGAATTATAGAATTTTGACTATATAAGCTTAAATCGAATCATTCTCCATTTCGCAGATAACATTACAATATTTATTAGTAGTAGTAGTAGTAGTAGTAGTAGTAGTAGTAGTAGCAGTAGCAGCAGCAGCAGTAGCAGTAGCAGTAGTAGTAGTAGTAGCAGTAGCAGTAGCAGTAGTAGTAGTAGCAGCAGCAGTAGCAGCAGCAGTAGCAAGAGCAGCAGTCGTGGTCGTGGTAGTAGTAGTAGCAGCAGCAGCAGCAGCAACAGCAGTAGTAGTAGTAGTAGCAGCAGCAGCAGCAGTAGCAGTAGCAGCAGTCGTGGTAGTAGTAGTAGCAGCAGCAGCAACAGTAGTAGTAGTAGTAGTAGTAGAAGTAGTAGTAGTAGTAGCAGCAGCAGCAGTCGTGGTAGTAGTAGTAGCAGCAGCAGCAGCAGCAGCAACAGTAGTAGTAGTAGTAGTAGCAGCAGCAGCAGTAGTAGTAGCAGCAGTAGTAGTAGAAGTAGCAGTAGTAGTAGCAGCAGTAGTAGTAGTAGTATAACTATTAGTAGTGTAATAATATCCACCACAGGAACTGAACGAGAAGTGGACAACGCCGCACCGAATACGAATATCAAGACAAAGACAGGAACTACATCGCAATTGGGCTAGTTTGCAGTCTCCTTAATATTTTCCTATATTTGGATTGGTACTGAAAAAAATCTATTTTTTTTATAACTAACATTTAATTTGTCTTGTTCTTTTCCGCTTATCGCATTGTAATGCTTACAGTTCTGACAGGAGTCATCTGTAGGACATGATTGTAATTACGCCAGGCGCTACTATGCAAACATAGCTTTAAGGACATAATGATGTTCAAATATAACCTAATAGAGAGTGTGTGAAAACAGTAATTTGAAGACAACTTGTTTAAATTCCTTATAAGCCATTCCATTGACCGGTGTGACTTTGACAAGCTATGACATTGATTTAGCTGTCATTTGTCAGTCAGGATATTTTAATCAGAATGTGGGTGTTGACCTTAAGCTTGCTGGGCCAAGAAAGGCGGATTGTTAAGTTCACTTATGATGAACTGATAAGCACCTGAAATTGGTGGATAACAATCTTAAATTTGGGGAAATGATCCCTGACATTGTCGACAGTAATCAATAATAACGAGACTTGATTTGAATCTTATTCTTCATTCATTTGCGGATTTTGGAACATTGGTTAAGAAAGCAGTTTGTTCTTAAATCTAATTTTATAGACGAGGAGTGTTCAAATTGATTCAGTTATTATTGTGGATATTACTAACTTCTATGTAGGCCTAAATTAGACCCCTACCCTCCAATCCATCCCCTACAGAGAAAGGAATCTGAAAACTCCACACCAGTTACGCTTAAAATAATACTTAAGCATCACATCCTTGTCTATTGCAATAGGCGCTGTTCTGTAACAAAAACACTCCGAAAGTCCTTTCTAACTACGCTCTTTACCACCCTGTTACCGCGCTTACGACTTTCCCATTGTCACATATGTGATGCGGGAACCTTTCTGTTCTAGTAATTGGCTGCTCACCCTAGAGACAATAGCGGGGGTGTATTTATAATTGCTTGTACAACTAACCGTTAATGTGAAAAGCAATAAGACTAATTGATAGTATGTTCTTTGTCATGGTAGGATTCAATTGAGACCCCACGGCATCAGATGGCTTTGAATGTCAATTAACAGACTACATCAAATTCTGGTTGATTTCAATTCTAACCTAACATGATTACAACCTGACGACAATCGAGAAATAAAGCTCTCCTTCAAAGTCCTTATCCTGATATTGTTTTTTTTTTCTCAAAATAAATTGCAATTTCTTGCATGTATTTTTATATCACTAAGTTATCTACTTGCTAGGTGTTTAATGGATAGTTGTTCTTAAAAGCGGCGGTACATATTGAACGGTAGAGAATACCGACCACAGTCTACAGAAAACCAGACCGACTATACTGGTAGCTTTCAAGCATGTGCTCTTACGGTTAATCAAAGGCGGCATGAAACAGGAACATTCGTGGGACAGCCAGCGTTGCCACGGGATGTTGCCCTGGGTCAATTTTTGAGGAAACAAGTTTTTCTAAGCCATGTTTGATTAGATATAGCTTTCAGCTTTATAGCAAATTAAACAACGGTCAACTAAAACAGTTTCGAATGTTAAGTACGATATAAATACCACAGCATTTATCGTGAAAATACAAAAAATTACATGTGTTTAGGATCTAACGTCCCATATATCTCCATCTCCTTGTCAGCGGTTCTATGATATGTTAATCGGATAATAGAGTATAGGTTTAAATATAACTATTTGATTAGTCATCAGAATTTCGATAACATCTCTGCCCTCAGTAAAAGAGTGCTTTTCCCGAGATTTAAGTCCGAGATGTCCAGTATAAGTATAAATATACGCAGAATGAGTATTGTATTGAGTAAACGATTTCGTTCACAATTTTACATGTACATTGGGGGCGAAGATAGGAGGAGAAAAGTGTGTACACAACAGTTTTAAAAAATGTTATTCTGAGTTTTGAAGTAGGGTTTATTAATTTGTCAAAATAAATTTGGATATTTAAATGACGTTTAGTTTAATTTAATAAATATTTAGAAATATCTGTAAATTTCTTAAATAACGTGCTTTAACATTTGTGATTCTGAAGTATGTGTAACAATTTTTATTGCATTAAAGATCCACCTTACAAATGAATTAATGAATAGGATCAAAGAAAGCAATGCACATGGACTACACACTTACACAACCATTGTTTAGGTCAACTCCTTCAGTCAAATTACTCAAGATTAAGCCATCTTCCTTGTTTTGTTGTTATTGTTGTTGTTTTGGTTTTGTTTTTTTTTTGGTGGGGGCGGGTGGAGTATTGTTTTTGGTTTTGCGTTTTGGTTTAGTGAGTAGTTATTTGACAATATCTTTTAATGGACAACATCCGCATAGCCCTGATTGATATAAATGTAGGCCAATTAGATCGATGTTGAATGTACATGTAGACTTGCTCAACAGGCAATCTAGTTATTGACTGAAAGGAACCATATTGTACACTGTGCACTGGACATGGAAGTTTAACCTTCCTTCGGAGTAATTCCAAATATACTACAAAGTAAGATTGAGAGTGAGTTTATATCGGAGTATCATTCACATAGGCCTATATTGCCAATTTTATTCAGGACTGTTTTACCCAATTCATCTACTCTTTAGTTTCAGTGACTGATGCTCAGCTGATAAATAATCAGTTCCTGTCTTTGTTGAACAGAGAGATAAACAAATCAAATACTTGAAACTTTACCTTAATTTGTTTAGATTGCTGTCCGAAATAATCAAATATTCACTGTAGTATGTTGAGTCAATGTGTAATAAGATTTTTTTAAAAGCTATCAACTTAAAAGACTCTCACGATCATATACAAAGTATATAGAGGGAAAGTTTGTATTTGAGGGAACGTTTTGCATAATCAAGGTAAGGCCGTTCATCCAAGATAATAGTAAAACAAGCCTGAAAAATATAGGTTTGATGGTCTCACTGATGTTTACTTTCATAATTGTAACTTTGTGAGACGGAAGGTCACAAGAGGAAGCGTGTTGTACCTCGCTTTGTTATATCGCATTTCATTTGTCTCTTATTGTAACGAATCTTTAAACAAGGTCGTCGATTGTCCTCCACTTGCAACATGAATCTAGCACCACTAGATTTTGACAAACAAGCTTACATTTGTCATTACATCAAATCAGATCAAACAGAAATAGGAAACGGTTTAGAACAGTATGCCCAAATGTGTCTTTGGTACACAAGACTGCTTCCCTGAAGACCACAGTCAAAAGCCTAAGAGCATCCTCATTCCAATGTAATTATAGCCGCGGAAGAATGAAGCCTTTGCTGACAGTGAGCACATAGCAGAGGGTATGAGTTGAAGTTTGAGGCCATTGTAACGACGAGACTCTTGGCAGCTTCAAAATCTGTCCATGACAAAACCTCTCACTATCATCCCACAGCAGACGAGTTAACAAAAAAAATGACAATTTCTCTATATTAATCTTGTTTTCGTCATCACATTTACATTAAATTAAGTTCGTAGACTGTGTTCTTCACAACGAATTAGATCATCAATTCTACACATGCGCGACCTTCCTAGTATGAATAGCGCACTGAAGTGACAGTAAAAATGGCTCTTTCATATTTTTGCTGTAGAGAAAGAAACTTGTGTCTGCCTCAAACGGGATTCGACCTTTAATCGAACTAGCAGGGTCAACGCTAAAACCGACTGTCATATTTTTTGCTCAAAGCAATTTGGTGCTGGCAGGGTTTTTAACCATTCGTACGGCTGAACAACATCAATGTTAACCGTAATTCTAGGCAATATACGTTTAATTGAACGAAGTCGTAATTCCCGATATGTGCAACCATGGTGTTGCATTTGAAGCGACATACAAAACAGCACAACACTATTTTACTTCTTTTGAACCGTTTGGAGGGAAGGGAAACACAATGCTTAATTATTCCACGACGAAAGGCCCACTTTTCGTTCTTTCTCACTTTAACGTGACTGATTGATTGATTAGTGTTTTACGCCACATTCAGCGGTATTTCAGCTACGCTATGGCGTGAACATAGTTCACTAATTTTATTTTATATACATATTTAAAGATAAATGCAATTAGCAGAACCCTTAGCTGTTATTACCAAAAAGAGAAATGAGCTGAACAGGACATACATAAGTGTTAAAATGTTTAATGTCAACACATAATATAGTTCAAACTTGGATCTAAAACTTCTTAATATCGTGTTAAAATTCTGTCAATTGTAATAATTTACAATTATTCATAAAAATTAGATTTTAAGAAACTTGATGACAACATCGCCAGCAATGTTGATAAACGAGTCCTTCATCATAATATAGTTCAAACTTAGGTCTAAAATCATTGTGTTAAAATTTCTGTCAATTTTAGTAACTTACAATGATTCATAAAAATGTACCAATACACACCGACCGAATCATCTTGAGGTATTCCTCACGCTTTTTCGTACTCCGGTCCCAGATAATGCAGTCATGGTCGTGGTTGAGGGAGTGCAGAGGGAGGGGGCTCGCTTTCTACCTCCATCCTTTCCAAGGCATCGAAGCGGTTCTCGAGATTAACGCGATTGAAAAACAACAAAAAATCTCATAAAAGCACGTTAAAGATTCCCGGAGCCATCTCGTGTGAATCCCTCCTACAAATGAGGTTCACCGGGAGACCCGAACCATGTGAGCAGTAACTAAAGCAAAATGTTTTGCAGTTGGACAACCTCCAATCTAAATATGTGACTTGAGACCGCCAGATCACGATCGACTACACAATACACAAGCCTACGGGTTTCTAATTTTTAACAAAACAAAATGTTAATATATTTTGGGGGAGATGAATTGAATATAGATTCCTTTTTGTAAGGCAAAAGAAGAAATCAGATGACAAGTGTTCGTCAATCCCGATATAACATAAACACTGATACAATATAAATATTTCCGGTCTTGTTTGACTAGAAATGAAAAGTTTCTTTTGGTATTCAATGAAGGTTATTGTTATACTTGAGGCGTCTACTCGCATAATGCTGGCATTTAAAATCATCATATTTTGTCAAAACTGTTCACAGCAAAATTGGAAACTGGAGAAGGGAATTATTATGTCAAAAAATAGATAAAATAACTATGATGAAAATAAATTCTTCCGGCTATCATGTACATCACTCAAAACGAAAACATGAATCTCCCTGAGGTTAACGCTATGGCAGCTTGACCCAACTCATTTGCTTGTTTTGGAGAAAAAGAACGGAGTTCATGAACGTAAAATGATAAACTAATTGTACCTAGCCTTGGGCCATGATGTCAGGACCAATTGTATAACAATTTACCACAGATTTCGTGAAAGAATATTATAATTCTTAAAACCTTGTGTGATCTGTGTGTAATTTGTGTTGCCTGAAACACCAATTGGTTATTATCTAATGCGGAAATCCGTCTCCGAATTACTCACGCCCTGGATTCAACGCCTTTGAATTTCCGGGTGACGAAGGTGCAATGATGTACAGACTAAAGACAGTATTTGCACGTAAGACAAGGAGTGCATAGCGCATCTAGAAATGACAAGTTGCTATATGAAGGAAATAACATCGGTTTACGAATATTCCCGTGAGCTTACATATGGTCATCTTGTTGGGACGAGGTTGATAGCTCCACACGTTCTGTATCAGACATTAGCACGGCCTATTGCCTATTGACAAAGATCACAGTGAAATTAAGGAAAGGTATAAGTGAGGGGCACCATACATACATACCTGAATTGGTGTTGCCTCCAACTAGAAGACTAGACTAGAAATTTGAATAGAAATATTGTGCAACCGTGACAAGGGGATGACTAGAGTTTCACGTCTTAGTTAACCTTTTGGCTCATAATAGTGTGACAGTTCTGTCAATAGCATTGTAACAATGTAATGATTTATATGCCAGTGTAAAAAAAAGTATAATAATAAAATAAAAAAAATTAAAAATTAAAAAAAAACCTTTTGTAACGTTGACAAGAAAAGGAGCCCAGCTACTACTGTATAAAGCTTCATCTATCGGATATTTAAGTGACGTCGGACTGGGCTTGAGGAAGTGGATTTGACGATCCTGCTGGTACGGAGGTATGAACTTTCAAAACAGAAATGATCTGTTTTCGAAAATTTAGGAAAACAATCGAAAAGTTTTGGAACGCGAAAAATACATCAGATGAGGTTTTTTTAAACCTGTGTGTGTACAACAGGTAAACGAAACACTGCTGAAGTAATCTGAACGTTATCCAAGTTGTGCAGTCTGAGGTGAAAGAGGGAAGTGATAAATCAAACTAAAATTAGTGAGCTTGCAAGACACCGATAAGTGATCAAAAGTACAAAAACGTTGTATTTATATTGTGTAACAAGCTTCCGTCCAGGTGAAGTTTGTAAGGATCGATCATATTGACCAACTACCTGGGGAAGTTTGTAAGGATGGATGAGATTCACCAACAACCAGGTGAAGTTTGTAAGATTGGATGAGATTCACCAACAACCAGGGGAAGTTTGTAAGAATGGATGAGATTCACCAACAACCAGAGAAAGTTTGTAAGGATGGATGAGATTCAACAACAACCAGGGGAAGTTTGTAAGGATGGATCATATAGTCCAACAACCAGGGGAATTTGTAAGGATGCATGCGATTCGTCAACAACCAGGGGAAGTTTGTAAGGATGCATGAGATTCGTCAACAACAGGGGGAAGTTTGTAAGGATGTATGAGATTCGTCAACAACCAGGGGAAGTTTGTAAGGATTGATGCTATTCAACAACAACCATGGAAGTTTGTAAGATTGGATGAGATTCATCAACAACCATGGAAGTTTGTAAGGATGGATGAGATTCACCAACAGCCAGGGAAGTTTGTAAGGATGGATGAGATTTATAAACAGCCATGGAAGTTTGTAAGGATGAATGAGATTCACCAACAACCAGGGCGAGTGTGTAAGGATGAATGATATTTACCAACAACCAGGGAAAGTGTGTAAGGATGCATGATATTCTCCAACCAGGGGAAGATCGTGAGGATAGATCATATTGACCAACTACCAGGGGAATTTGTAAGGATGGATGAGATTCACCAACAACCAGGGGAAGTTTGTAAGGATGGATGATATTCACCAACAGCCAGGGGAAGTTTGTAAGGATGGATGAGATTCATCAACAAACAGGCAAAATTTGTAAGGATGGATAAGATTCGTCAACAACCAGGAGAAGTTTGTAAGGATGCATGAGATTCGTCAACAACCAGGGGAAGTTTGTAAAGATGCTTGAGATTCGTCAACAACCAGGGGAAGTTTGTAAGGATGCATGAGATTCGTCAACAAGCAGGGGAAGTTTGTAAGGGTGGATGAGATTCATAAACAACCAGGGGAATTTTGTAAGGATGCATGAGATTCACCAACAACCAGGGGAAGTTTGTAAAGATGCTTGAGATTCGTCAACAACCAGGGGAAGTTTGTGAGGATGCATGAGATCCACCAACAACCAGGGAAAGTTTGTAAAGATGCTTGAGATTCGTCAACAACCAGGAGAAGTCTGTAAGGATGCATGAGATTCGTCAACAAGCAGTGGAAGTTTGTAAGGGTGGATGAGATTCATCAACAACCAGGGAAGTTTGTAAGGTCGATGATATTTATTAACAACCAGGGGAAGTTTGTAAGGATGGATGTGATGTTTTTCATGGGACTCTTCCCATTGGGTGGGACAGCAAACATGTTGAATCATCAACAACCAGGGTTGAACCGGATTTGTCGGTGTTTACTGACGACGGGCTCAAACGTTCGGGACTGTATCAATATACTGTTTGCAGCTTCAATCGGTCATTGGCGTTAATCGACCGATATCGTTTTGGCAATGAACCTTTTTACCAGAGCCAAGCCTGATAACTGCAGCCGATAAATACCAAAGGAGGTAGCTAACTTCGTCACGATCAAGTGACTTCAAAACAATCACTTCATTTATTTCATTTATATAGCAACGTACTGCAGAGATCTTTATGTTTGAATTGCCACTGGCTGACGTAACACTGAGACGAGGGTGTTTTTTTTTTATCTCGGGGATGAAAGGACTCAAATATGTCCAATTATCAAACGAAAACGTTACCTACCGTGCAACCTGTTTGATGTCAAAACAGCCTCAACAGAACTTGTTGTGTCGACTCATAGCAGCCGTAGATTTGTATTTTCAATCAGCAAAGCCACTTTGGCTTTAACAATAAGTTGGTTACTGTTTCTCAATCATTGGCTTTCCTTGCTAGGGGATTATCAACTTTCTTAATTTTTGGTAGGCAGTGTGTAGTTTTACTTTTCATTCTGAAATAAACAACTACATAAAACTATATTATGTCAAATTATATGTATCAAGAGTTATTTGTCACGAGCAACATGGTTTTGGTGCTAAATGTTCTACGGAATCTAACTTATTATGCTTTATGGATTGTTGATAGTATGCTTTTAATAAGAAAACCCAAGTTGACGCTATTTACACGGATTTTTCAAAAACCTTTTATAAGGTTCGTCATGTATTGACCAAAAAAAATCATTTGGTAAAAGTGGCAATGTTTTGGCTTGGTGTCAATCTTATATGTCAGATAGAAAACAATGCGTTGCAGTCAATGGTCAAAGGTCATCTCGGTGCCACGTGATCTCAGGCTGTCAGGGTTCAGATCTCAGGGTTTGATTCCCGGGCCTCTTGTCTTTATCTGAACGACTTAAAGGCATTACTCCAGTCTTCATCGTGTCTGCTATATCCGGATGATGCAAAACTATTAAGAAAAGCAGTTCTCTGGAGGGTTCAATTCTATACTCAGTCAAAAAAGAAACTTCACAATCCTAAATTTCTAAATATTTTCTTGAAACCTAATACAAGAGTTATTATTAGGGGTAAATGCGTTGTCAAAGACATCATGACACACAGCTCCGACGTGCACAAGCTTGCAGTTTGTGCGAGCATACATCAAGGATAAAGCATGTTTCCTTGTGTTCCTAATCACGTGACCTTATGAAACAGGTGCAATTGAACCCACGTAAGCACAGTAGAGTGACATCTCCGGAAAACAAGTTCTTCCAGTAAATTATCCGTTGAATTTGCTATGCCACGACTGTCAAACATTCAACGTGAAAGTGACATTGGCATTCTGAATACAGGAACATCGGTCACTGACGTTGCCAGGGTTATGGGATGTAGTCGACGGACTATCCATGATCTTCGGACACGTCTCCAACAAAC
>JAVFBX010216004.1:0-11655 GCA_034783855.1 Mopalia kennerleyi | reverse complement strand
GATCCACGCACACAACAACCCTCCTTGTGCTAGTGTGTTTTTTGTCTGTCGTGTCATGTAGTCAAATACCCCCAATAAATCGACCAATAAATCAACCAATCAATCAATCAATCAATCAATGGGTTGATAAAGTCTGGCTGTAATTGATTCTTAAAAAGACATGTTCTGTCGTTCTGTGGGCAAGGCTGGATTCATACCGTCAATTTAGTGTCTTACAATATAAGAAGCTTATGTCCCTTATGTATTGATTTGTGCATGTATAAATACCTGTTTATTTATTAATAAATGTATCTTGTGCTGAAGTGTAATATGCTTAATGGAATACTATTTGTATCCATCGATCAATCTTTGTACCATTTCCTTTTTAAATAAATAATAATAAGTTCTCACGATGATTCTCCTTGATCAATAAATTGATTATGGGGGGCGGATCAAGTTTCTGTTATTCTTAAAATATATATTTTGTCTGATTTCTAGGCCGATATTGTTATCGTATTTTTACAAAAATACATTACAATTCATTCTTAAGGCGAACAATGTTATATGGGATTATCAATATATTCAGATATTACTAGCATGCCACACAACCTACTGTTAACGTTGTCGGCAAAATCAGTAGAGATAATAAGCCAATTAAGGACTTTAATTGAATTCTCAAAATACGTGAAATGCTGGAGCTTAGTCGAAATAGTGGCTATAAATACAGCTGGGATCAAAAGATAATTAGGCAAACTATTTTATTAATTATTTAATAAAATCCGGGATTAAAATCCACACATATTTCTGGAACAGTATTTTTTTGATGTGATCAACTTAGTACGGGTCAATTACTAATGAAGGGCAAAGTAAGCTAATATCAAAATAACCCTCACGTGTAATAAAATCAGTTGTTGATTTTTTTAAAATGATTTATTTTATATTATTATTATTGGGGTTTTACTCCGAGCTTTTGGATATTAAATTCATATGACGGCGTGCTAGCCTAAAAAACATTTGAAAACACAAATTACTAACGATAGTGGCATGTACCTTATCCTAACATCTGTTTGCTACATTATTTCACTGGTGAAATACATTTCTTATCACAACCGAGATATGCAACAAAGATGGCCTCCTTCTATATATAAAAACTTCTGTTGTAGCAGGTGCTCGTTCGCAAAAATATCTCCGCTTAGTTTTATTCTGTTGTTTTAGTGCTGTTGTCCGGGAAGCACCATGAATTTAGGTGTTTTAAGACACGACTACAGAGTAATGTCCTTTTGAAACACATATTTCTCCAAATCCGCTTTTTGACAATACCGGTCTCTCTCTCCATATACTTTTCGATAATGTTGCGGGCGTTTCCTGTTGCCCAGCACCAATGCTCTTAGAGCCAAGTGGCAGCGCGAAACATGATGGCCATGTATTGCGTTTTGTGTTTGTCCCACGTGCCTCGCTATTGTTTGGTTCTTGTGACGTTGAGGGTGGTTTCCCTCACCCAGTGGGCTAGCACGCCGTCAAAAATAGTGAAATAACATTAAGTACGGCAGTCAAACAAACAAACTAACCAACTCAATAATGCCATTATAATGTTCTGCATAGTGTTATGGTATATGGTAATGCGGAAGTACAAGTTTGTTTGAACATGCTTTGTATTTGCCGATTTTATTTTTACGATTTTACGAATTGGTTAAGTCATAAAATTCTAATCAAACACAAATAAACAAAAACTTATAAAAGTCTTTATCACACACTGCATGTTAAGCTTCAGTAACACTTCGACTTACATTCTATAATCCCTATAAATTTCATTTTTCATTCAGAAGCACTTGTCTTTGCTTAGCACTGGAGGGAAATTTACTTTCCAACATTATACTTCACACCTTGGTTGTTCTAGTGTCAATTATTGTTGGAATACACCGCCGTCATACTTGTGAAATATACTTAAGCACGTAGTAAAGCACAAATCTATCAATCACTTTTCCTTCCTTCCTTTTATGAGATAGCTATCGTATACGGTACCATAGTTTTCTAAGGTGCAACTTCATCTGAGATCCACGCAAACGCAAAGCTTAGCAACGGATTAATCACTTATACATGTGAGCAGGCGTCTGACGGGAACCTTCTGTTGCCTTGGTACTTCCACGCAGTACTAAATGACGAGACGAAGACTGTTTTCATTGGTATTGTGTCCAGTGATTATCATGTCTTGTCTTGTTTGTTGCCAGTGAAGTCGAAGGGGATTTCTTTCCCTCATCAGCCCGCGGCCGTGGCTTAGTGGTTAGCGAATGCGCTTACAGAAACCTACTTCTATGTGCCGTTTACAGGGTCGAGCCCGTCTGTCCACCCTCAGGTGTGCACACGATGTGTGGCTCCGGCAATCGTGGGGGTGGTTTTTACGAGGTTTCCACCACCGTCATTTTTCAAGAAACAGTCTGAATGGGACAATCCGTCGTCATATAAGTGAAATACCCTTGAGTACGACGTTAAACCCCAATCAAACGAACAAACAATCTTTCCTCATTAGGCTGGCACACCATCATATGAGTGAAAATGATCTTATACAAGTACAACGCAAACCCCTATTCAAACAAACTTATGAAATTATATTAGGACCAGAGCCTGTGTACTTTTTTAAAAGTAGATTTGTTAACGCAAATACCAAAAGCTATACAAACAAACTTGCAATTATCGCAGCTATCTGAATTTTTTTACATTCAAGATAAGCATAGTAAAATAACCTTCTACAGGGCTTCAGACTAATCTCTTATTTTAGTTTAGCTCTGATAAATACCAGACAGTTGCCTTTCGCTAACATATGTAAGTCATTGCCAATAACGTTTGTTTATTGCAAGTGACCGACCCGACCTATATAATGTGCCTGTAAATATCCCAGGCCCACATGCGCATATGTTGTTTACAACTTCCATTTAATGCCAGATGAAATCACGGTTATAGTTTTTAAGCGAACCCTAGTTCAATATGGCGACACAGTTCCTCAAACATTGGAACAGTTCTACTGAAGACATGTTGCTGAAACCTGTACCGGACTTTGCTGGTCGCCATGGCAATGACTTACAGATGTTTCGTTAATATTTTCCTCCGCTAGACCTACTGATTTCAAGAGAACCAACAAGCACGTCTAGTGGTTTGAGTTATCTCCTGGAACGTTTGCTTAAATCCACAGTTGGTTGTAATAAGACCTGGTGAAAGAATGCTTTGAGTATGGCAATTGTTTTGTTGACAGCAGTATATTTAAAGAAATTTTATAGTTTTTAGGAAGAGATGCGTTCGCGACTGGAACCCATCAGACAAAATTTAACACTTTCAGAATGTAAAGGTCGTGAAGAAAAATGCTTAATTGAGTACTCATTGACCACCAAAACTTAATTTAATCTGTAATAAATTTGTCAATTTGGATCAAAGTTTTATACTTCCTTTGTACTTTAATTTCCCTATAAAAGTTTTTAAATATGAAAAAGAAATCTTTTACATTTGCTCATACAATTAAATGTTGTTTAAGACTATGAACTTCTGTTGTTTTATGCAAGATAATTCTGCCTACGAAACGAATCGTGGGAACATTTTAAACCAGTCGCTTATAATGTAACCCGGATGTAAGGAAGGACATAAAGACGCTACTTTTATAATTAATATCACGAGCGACCACCAATAAACAAGCAAAACTGTTTTGGAAGCATGCCTTCTTGTCTAGGTTTTTGATTAGCGGACTAAGTCAGTTTATAGGCTCTACAACGACGTGTTTGAAACCTGTGTTTATTTTTGCTACGACTCACAACACTGAAACGCCCAAATTAAGTATTCATAAAATTCTCCAAACAGCAATTTGGGTACAACCGTTGCTTCAGTAAAGAAATGAGAAACTGAGGGCACCTATTGGTACCTTCCCAATATTGCACTACCGTAGTTGATTTGCAGTGTTAGATAAATGATGGATTTCAAGGTATTCGCTTTCCGATGGTATGCGAGAAACATTTTATCAGGTTTCACACATGGCCCCACCCAATGCTTGATTAGATTTAAATCGTTTACATCAAGCGGCTTAGATCTGAACTGAGGAATGTCCGACTTTAAAGCATTGTTTATAAGCAGTCATTTAAGTTTAAACCCATTGCGATAGTTACGAGGGTATAGGATCCGAGAGGAATAGGCGAGTCGACTGCTGCTTAAGACGATAGGCTGGAAGGTCGGTGTTATTTAAGATCGCTGTGGAATAATCGCGGAAGAAAAACATGACAGTTTGGCAGAGTTAAATCTGTCTGTGTTTACTCTTGGTCTTTACACCGCGTGCAGTTTGACAAAGATGGATGTAAACGAGAGTCTATCAATTTAGATGTGTTTGCTTGGTGCTCTGTGTTTTTCTCGCTCTCTTAATAAATCACTTTACTCGGTCAGGCAACTAGATTATAGTGATCTTAACTGGATCTGACAATTAAGGGTATCTAATCTATAGCTCTGTCTCTTCGCAATTATTTCCATCAGTGGCATTCCTATGTGTACCGTTGTATAGGGCGATCTTCATTCAGACATCGATTTCCGAAAGTGCCCGATTATAACCCAGTATATGCTTAAAGAGTGTTACCACATGTAGACGTCAAGGGGTTTGCTCGGTCCATCTCTGCTTTAATGAGCATCGTCAGGGTACACTGTGCCTTGTCATTCACTTTAAGTCCTAATACTCCAATTGCGCAATTACGTTATTAATTACACAAGACCTCTTGTTAAGGACAGTGTGATTCGATCGCGGTGATACTGTGTCTACTTTTCGCTGGAGGAAGATTAATTTCCTAACAGAGCCAAATGCTTCACCTACCGTGGTTGTGAAGAAAAACACAGCAAGTGATTTTTTTCAAAATTCAATAAAACTTCATACAGTATGCCTTTTTGATCAACAATAGTTTTTGGATTAAGCGTATTATGTGAGCATGATGTCAGTCTGATCTGAACCAGTTTTCTGATCTTAAACCTAGAGTGATTGGCGGCGGTGGTTCAGTTGCTAGCATGATCCTTCGTTAATGTACCCCTTCCGGATTCGAGTTTGTAGACTATCCGGTATTTGAGTGAGTCACTAGATGTGGCTCCGGCAATCGCAGGGGTGCTTTTTACGAGGTTTGTTCCCGTTTTTTACCATAATAGGGCAAGGAACAGTGTGAAGTGGACAATCCGCCGTCATATAAGTGAAATACCCTTGAGTACGACGTTAAACGCTCATCAAACAAACACAAATCCTCCTGGTTTTCCACCATAACAGGGCAAGGAACAGTGTGAAATGGACCGTCGTCCTATAAGTGAAATTCCCTTGAGTACGACTTTAAACCCCAACCAAACAAACAAACAAACAAGCCATATAACCCCATAATGTTACTTTTCTCTGTTCCTCTTAAGTTGAAATTATTTTATAAACAGTATGTGTTTAAAAACATTTTACCCAAATGACTATACAGAGAATTTCCTCGATAATTACTCAGATCAGCTGGATCGCCTGCATTGAACATCGGCGTAATGATACCCTTGGGCCATTCCGTGGGAAATTTTCCAGCATGTGAATAATTTTAGAAGACGAGAGTATTTCATTAGGGACCTGTATAAAGCATTCAGCTGGTTGTGTTAGTGGGGTATTGAATGGAAGATTACATCGCCCTTATATAAACTAAATACCCTTGAGCACCAAGTTAAACGCCAATCAATCACTCACTCAATCAATCAATCAATCAATCAATCGAGGCCCGCGGCTGCGGCGTAGTGGTTAGCGAGTGCGCTTTCTAACGCCTGTTTGAAGAGTAGAAATCTTGTATATAATCAGCACTTGGGGAGATTACCTATCCAACAGTATCAAACCATTTAATATTTTATTGTTGTGTTTGGCACGTATTGTTGGAATACACCTCCGTCCTTTTCTAGTCAGTGGAAGTGAAAGTATGGCTTAAAACAACAATCAATCTATCCTTTTTTTTTAGTAAGGGCAATATGCCCTGAAGATTGGTCTGCAGTCTTTACTTACCATTTGCGGAACATAAATAGTCCAGCATCGAAAGCCTTCCATATTTTATGTCTGTTTAGATTGGCTGTGTAAGCACGGGTTAAAAAAGCAATCAATCTATCTACGATCAGCTAACAGAACATTCTTTTCCTGGTGCCAGTAAATGACGACAGATTTATTCTGAAACATTAAAAAACAATATAGCGGACACCACCCAATCTATCCCATGGGACGCTGCAATGACTTCATTGCATAATCAAATATTTAGCTCGGCAAATTGTTCTCTTATACAGTCGCTTTTTATGCTCAGAATCAAAAACATTATGCTATATACAAACATATGCATCAAGCTGAGGATGGGCTAGGAACAGCGTTAAAGTGGCTCACACCTTGGAATCCCTCGTTACCCAAATCGCATGCAGACCACCTTTGTAGACTAACCATGCAGTCATTCAGATTTTTAATACCTTTTTTCGTTTTTTTAGATATAGCTATAAGAAGTTTTAATTTCACTCTTTTGACTCATTTTGGGGGATTTTTTCCCTTTAACACAACTTTGCAAGAAAGCTAAGACAAACAGGAATAAACTGAATGACCGTTTTTTGGTTCCTATAATGTATTATACGTTGATGTAAAATTGAACAGTTGACGTAAATGGTGTAAAAGAAGTCGCGATTTGAAAAAAAGGTAGCAACAAATTTTATGCAAAATATTTCCGAAAATTACTTATTATTGCTCTGCAGAAAGGAAGATTCATGTGTTGGAAAATTCAGTAGTTAAGAAGTAAAACGGCGAAATTTGAAAACATTCTGTACGGGGAGGGGGGGGGTGGGGGGTCTAGAATATCCTTAATACGGGCTTTTTGCCCCTTCTAGTAAATTCTTAACCTTGCCAATGATAAAATGTGTCGAGCGGGTTGTTGGAGGGAGATTAAAACTAAAGAAACCTTTTTCTGTTATCATATGTTACTTTTTGGGCAAGCAGATCTAGGTTTGGTACTGCAATCAATATTATATTTACCAACTACGTACTTTCCAGACTCGTTTGGAGCAAAAACTAGTTCCGTTTCGATTTGCTGTGACAATGTTAAAAAGCCACTTCTACACAAACGGCAAACGCATAACTACACAGATGGAATAAAAAAAAAAGAAACGTAGCATTTATCGGACAAAATTATCATCAATATATCTGTTGATAAGGTCGTCGGAAATGGAAGTGAGTTATCCATTATAAAAATGTATATACCGAGTCACAAAATAAAACCATCGATCTGTGGGTTGGCGGCACACGGCACATCCACTCTATTTTACGCAGCTTCTAACCAAATGATTGATGACTCTAGGAGTCACATCTATAATAAACCGTTATCAAGTGGATAGAAATACCAGGCGGTTATTCTGAGCTTCTCTCCAATTAATGACAAAATGCACACATAATTACTGTTAATTGAGTTCGCTCGATCGCTGCATAATTCCGGAACCAAATTGCGTTGTGGGCATTTTACATGTATTGGAGCCTTATTCTGTCAATTAGATCGCAAATGACTATTTTTGAGGCGGGATGGTGAATTCAGGGTTAATTCATGATCAATCATTATATTCATTTAAATTATGTTTTGACATATGTTGAATATATCATTTGATCAACTTACTTACCAATTTCACACATTTTTAGTATATTTAGTTTTGCACATTGTTCAATTCAGGACATGAAGCAATTACTATTTACTTATTAAACGCCAAAAATGAAGACCTAACACGGCGTAAAACACCACTCAATCAATCGGTCAGCCGATCTGTTTGTCCACCACTGTGAGTAAATATTGTATTCATTATTCCATAGCCTCAAAACTCCCACGCGGCTTTCAACATCTTCATCCTAACTTAAAAAATCTACACCCGGCTTTAAATATGGTTGCACTGACATGTTCTCTTTTGGCTTGGATTAACTTTAACTTTCTTTGGAATGTAGCAATACTTATTTGCTAAGCACTGGATGAAGATTGACTTAACAACTTTAACAAAACACTTTACATTTTAAGGGTGGGGTAGTGTCAAAAAATGTTGAAATACACCGCCGTCATATCAAAGAAACACATTTGACCATGGCGTAAAACACCCATTAATCAACCAATGTTGCCCTGTATTAAGATATTCGTGACAGCGGGTTTTATATCTACCGTTTATATTTAAGTCCCATAAATATATTATCAATATCTAACAGCCTTAATTGATGTTTACATTGTATCGTCCATCACAGCCGGTTAATAGTGTTAAATTATTTTTTAACACTCGACTAATCCTGTTGCTCAATTTGTCAAAAACACCTCGGATTTGATTAAGTCCCTTTTTTGTTGATAAAAACACTCTCAGTAAACAGCAATTTGTGGACAGATACTCCTCGATCATCTCTTAACTTCTCTTGTTCCGGCGACTTCATTTTCTCGAGTGGTGAGGATTATTTGTAAGCTGACTGTTATCATAGTTTGATTTATTACAAATCGATAGAACGACATGGCATAATGGTTATTTATAAACGATCGCTGAGTGGAATAAATTCCTTACACATACACAGGAGAGACCACTTGATCCATGCATACATTTTGTAGCGATCAAGTGTCGTCTGACTTTTTAACGCATGCAGTTAAAACTTTGGGACTTACACGCGTGATCAACCCTCATCTACGTCCAAGGGAGTCACGTGAAGCATTTTTAGTCTGTACCGTGCTTACAGACACTTGTTTGTTTTTCTCTCATCCGCCGAAAATGATAATGTATATCATTTTCTTTATATAAATCATGGCAGTAATGAGTTAGCCATAATTTTGTGCCGTCGTGGCGACTGGTTGGCTGTGTATTTAATTCTGTGGCTGTACATTTGCATGATTTTCTGTAAAGTTACACTATTTCTGAAAATTAATCTTATTTCATACAGAATATATTTTGGTAACCAATGTCAATAAGGACAAGTGAATCCTATACATATAGTTCAAAAGATTAATCGCTGATGTTTGATTGCCCTGGTTGCTCCTATTGCACTGATGCTCTCGGAATGAAGGGGCAACACACATCCGATCTGTTTGTAATATCTTTTTATTGCATATACTATGGTGTGCTGACACGCCTTCATATCAGCGATATAACTTATGTACAATGTACGGCGCTATACCGTAATCAAACGAGCAAACCAAAGATAAATCACATTGACACAGAGACTTTGTGTATTTGTGGGGGAAAAGTACATTTATATATGTTAAGAAGATATGATTTATTGATTCTATCAT
The DNA here is from genome assembly GCA_034783855.1 of Mopalia kennerleyi. NCBI lineage: Eukaryota > Metazoa > Mollusca > Polyplacophora > Chitonida > Mopaliidae > Mopalia > Mopalia kennerleyi. The sequence goes on along the minus strand of JAVFBX010216004.1, from coordinate 2,392 downwards.
CCGGCAGTCCTGCGGCAGTTTGATTAATTTTGGGGAAATTTATTGGCATATATATCTTGTTCGCTATAGTATAATTGTTGTCGCATGAAGGTCAGTCGGACTTGTTTTCATCTGGGTTGAAATGATTCTGGTCGGCCAACATGATCCAGATTTGTCTTTACTGTCATTCTCAAAGTTGTGACAGCTTTTACTATATTTGAGATAGAACGGTCAATATCCAATTCCCAAATGAACCATTCTGTCCGTTCACTAATGATATTAGGACTGGCGAGACGTTTTCAGTGATCACGTGGTTGAGAGTAGATTCGACACTGTAGCTTTTAGGTAAGCATCGAAGACTGTCGGTATTGGATCTCTCTGTAACCATGGCATATTTGCTTATTGGCAACGACGCTTATGGTAAAATGGACGTTTGTTTATTCGGAACGAACGATAAGGGGGAGACTTCATGTTGCCCAGGTGCTGTCGGAGCTAAGGAGCAACACAAAACTGACCTGTTTGTGATGTCTTTGTTGTGCGTCTTGTGACCGTACGGTTTTTTTATTATCTCTTACCAGTGGCGTCATGGGGCATTTCCTTCGCCCGCCGGTCAGACACGCCACCCCATTATGAATAAAATAACCTTAAAGGACAAGACCACCCAATAACCATGTTTTCCGCACAAGTAAAACATTTTCTGTCAAATACAATACACAAATTCTGATGTTCCTAACCCGATCATAACTATAGTTATCATCCATTAAAGGGGAACACCGAAACCACTTGAATCATCGAATCCTGTATACAGCAGACTTCACTGATCTATCATTGGATAGTTCAAAATAGGCTGACCAACCAGAGTGCAGGAAAACTTAGCAGCACAGGATTTGATGACTCAACTGGTGCTTGTGCTCCTCTTTAATTGATGATAACCAGAGTAACAAGCAGGTTATGGAAACTAATGTACTGTATTACACACAAACAGTTTTACTTATTTATATGATATGTTTTTTGGGTGGTCTTCTCCTTTAAGAGGATATTATTATGTTCACCACACTCATAATAACATCCTATTTAAGACAACATTCTTGACTCAATCTTTTCGGAATGCAATGTTGTTTACACACACGTCTGACTTGGCTTCTCTATATATAGACCTGTTTTTTTCTAATTAGCAGGGGAAAAAAGGCTGCAAATGGCGTATGAAGCAGTCCTGTACACTTTCATACATATTGCTGGGTGTTACAAGTTTAAGATTTAGAAATTGCCCAGGCATCCGGAGTTGAATGTTTTTTAAATGTCAGTGGACTTTAAACAGAGGTTAATTTGTGTAATATGCGTTTATAACACACATCAGATGTTTTGCTAAATGCGTTAGATGTATTTTTTGTCTAACAGCTACATGTTAATACTTAGAGCACAGTTGTTTGGCCAAGTCTTAAGGCAATGTTATTTGCCATAATGTGGATTGTATTGTTGTTGTTCTCCCTTCAATAGTTCGCTGGTTTCAGCCAGAGAAGTAATTGCAAAAATATTTTCCTAAGCTAGCGCGATTTTATTAATAGAGTGTGGATTTGTAGGTGTTTGTCCTTTCTCCGATGTCGCTGCTTTCGGCCAGCGAAATGTGGATGTGTCCTATCCAAGCTGGCATCAGATGTTTTGTGAACATATATATATATCATATAGTTCTAAAAATAAACAGTGACTTTTCTGGATTTTTTATTCTAACTTGCATATCGGTTTTGTGTTCAGGGGCTTTGTCAGCGTATTATATTAAAGTAATACGGTCAATGTTGATGCATGTTGACGGATGTGAACCGTGTTCACATACTTCATTTGATCAAATCACTTGAAGGTAAATATGCTTTCAATGGTTGAGTTAGACAACTTTGTACAGCGGTACAGCACTATAGAATACCCGTTCCAAACTAATGTATTTATCGGATGTTAATACACACACAGTTAGAATATTCAGATAAACACTTATTCAGTAATAATAAAGAAATTTCTGACACATCAGTAACTGAAAAAAATTCTTCAGTGAGATACGCTGTAAATTTACAGTGAAAAGTGCTGGCAATTTTGTGACCGGTACTTTTCATACTAAAATCACGTGCTATTCGGTTTGAAATTAGAGTGAAATATTAGCACAAATACAGTCGAAACCACTCTATATTAACCTATTTTAATAATAGGATATGGTAAATAAACTGCCTTCTTCTGAAATTTTTCTACCCACTTGACAATAGAAACGCACCTTTGCTGTGGTGTAACCGTTAAAACCATTGTAACTCAATTGGCTCCATTCTGTAATTCTGTAACCAACACTTAAAACTGCTGGTGTCTTCCTCTAACGCCTACATTCCGGTGACGACTATTCCGCGGACGACTACGAGGGGGGATTAGGTGAGCT
>JAVFBX010215993.1:0-11655 GCA_034783855.1 Mopalia kennerleyi | reverse complement strand
CTAAGCCACCCACCCCCCCCCCCCCCCCTCTCTGTCTCTCTCAGGTGAAAAAAGAATGTGAAGTATAATTGTGATATAACACTTATTTTACCGATAGTTACAATGTAGCAAAGTTAATTCACCATGAATATATCATCAACATTGACATTTTCTACATGAAATAACCAGTACAAAGATAATTCATTTATAGAAATATTTTGTTCCATTTTTATGTTCAAATTATGTGGGTATTTCCTGCTTGGCCATTGTGTTGTATCTCTGGAGTCTTTTATCCGAAACAAAATTGTGGATCTTGTTGGTGAATTCAGGGTCCCCTTAAAGCTTCCCCCATGAAAATTACTTCATTTAGAGCAACAAGATTAGTTCCCCGTGAATCCGGTTTTCATCTCCGTCTGAGCCAAACGACAGACAGTGATGGAGCGTTTTCCGACGATCGCTTCCTCTCAGAACTTCGTGGCTTTGCGGCTACACAAAGCCAGCGACTGAGGTTACCTAAACACTGTTCATGTTCAGAACTTTATATGATTAACATTGAATTGACTTAATATCATTACTATACATGTATATTATATAGGAACAAATTAAAACATATAAGTTTTTTTAACAATTGATTAGCATGTAGAGTTACTAATTAATTTAAATAAAAAAGATCAGAATAATTTTATAACATATAATAAACACAATTTAGATTTTTTTTTATTCCATACACCAAAAGAATTTTGAGAACAAATTCTGTATTGCTGTGAAGGAATTATCTCAATACTTGAATGCTAGGATGAGTGTATTGTCCAGGATTTGTTAACAACGAAACACTGAGTAATTGGTTTAGCTCAAGAGTATTAAGTGAAATGACCATACAGATAGTTGTAGTTAACATTTTTACATATTCACATACTTTCTTGAGCCATCGTGCTATGGGCGACATATTCCAAGCATAGATATATTGCCTTCACTTGATACTGAAAGAACATTGATTTCTTGAAGTGATCAAAACACCCAATATTTTATTGATATGTTGGTGTAGAGATTTACCCTTGAAGTAGAAGTTGATGTAGAACACCATCAAACATGGGAAATATCCTGGAGCACGGCCTTAAAAGTTGCTATAGTTTCCTGATATACATCGTAAAATCTAAGGTTATGAAACAGCTTGCTGATGTCAATGGGAGTGCATCCTCGGCTAAAGCACACCGGCCTACCCGGTATATTCTGTGGGCGGTTGGAGAGAGCTTTATTTGTCCCGTCCTGTCTTTGTTTGTTGCCAGTGATGTCGAGGGTGGTTTATTTCACCCATTGAGCTGGCACGTCGTCATATAAGTGAAATACCCTTGAGTACGATGTTAAACCCCAATCAAACAAGCAAACCCAGTGTATTCTGGAGTATTTTGTACACATTATGAAATACATCAATAGGCCATCAAAATACACTGAGAAATTTATATTCTGTGTTATGCTGTAACACAAAAATATACAAAATCGTAAGAAAATAGTCCTGAACAACAAATTGTTTACACATAAATTTATTCTACCATAGGCAGGTCTGCTAAACGCCATGGGGTTAGAGTGTGGCAATGCTTTTCACTTTCAACTGAAGCAAAATGCATTTTGTGGCTGTGCTGTGGAATAGTGCCGTTTTATAGGTGAAATTCACTTGAGCTCGGCATGAAACATCACTGATTTTAAAGCAGTTGAGAAATTAATAAAACATTAGCTTCAAGTACAACATAGTTTACAATCGCCTGTGTATAATTTGAGAAATCCATGTCACAATTGTATGCGTGAGAAAGATTGGACAATAAGGAAAAGAGAATACTTTTTTTTTTTATGGGTTAACAATTTATAATCAGAGACAAAGACTTAAGAAGTGACAGAGCATCAGAATTTTGCTGATGAGCCATCTTAAGCTGATAGCTATACAGAAATGTTCAGGGTGAAAAAGGACCCAGCTGCATTGTAAACCCATAGAGGAGACACCTCCACTGCTAGTGTCTCATCCCTGGAGACACATCAATCTTACTCCTTTATAATTAAACAACAGCAGTATTTTTACCAGAAGACTTAAGCCTATTCAAAATGGCAGTATCTTAAGAGAAACCGTGTGAGGAAGACGCTAAGAATCTGGTTAAAGACACAAAGCTGTTTATTTAAATGGCCAAATAAGAAATGTTAACTATGTTTTGAGGATCTTTTACTATTCATTGGATTTCTGTAGTATCCATAGTGGTTTGTTATTGTGTGATTTATCCTGATGCCCTCAGACTCATTATGTCATACTCAATAGGTCCTGTTGACCTTCAACTTAGTGAAGCTGCCCAAAGTATAGGGTAAATTTTAAAATAATCTAAGGGGGCTGTGGCTTAGGGGTTAGCAAGTGCACTCACTAATCCTACTTTGATGTACCGTTCACAGGATCGAGTCCGTCTGTCGACCCTCAGGTATATGAGTGAGTCACACAATGTGGCTCCGGCAATCACCGAGTGGTTTTTACGAGGTTTCTGCTTGGTTTTCCACCATTATTTGACAAGTTCACTTATATGATGATGGATTTTCCACTTCACACTGACTGACCGTAGAACATTGAAAAAGAAGTGTGATTAGATGCAGCTTAACATTGTAAAGTCAATAGTAAAAGATGGATATTTACTCAATAATTGTGTGGTAATCCACATAGAGACTCGACAAAAACTCAATTTTGAGAAGTTTAAATCTATCAGTGTTTGTATAGAAATGTATAACCATATTAAAGCCAGAATATACTTCATGGTAGTGACCCAACATTCAAAAGTTGAAGCAAAAAGTGTTGATATGAATGTTGAATGATACTAATTTTACCAGCTCTAGGCCATGTTGTATGTTGAGAAACTCTAGCAACTCTCTCAAAATTCTAATCTTGAAGCTGTGTTGTATCTTACAATTGCATGACAACTACAGTGTACAAAACAATCTTCTTGTTGCCTATCTGTGTGATCAGTCACACTTGTGTTGACAATTGGCCCTCACTCCGCGGTTATCTTAGTGGAACATGTTGGTTCCATCCCACTTGACACTGTCACCAATTCCCTGTCCCTCACAGCCAGCAGAGACAATCTGCTTACACACGTCTTCACAGCTCCCCAAAACTGACACATAAATCATTATTGAGAGATATTGACTTTGCGACTTTGAAGAGCTGAACAAATATTGAGGCAGACAAGAAATGAAGCTTATTGCTGATTCCGCTTGCAAAAAAAATTTATGCTGTATGGAATAATGACAGTAAAAATAAAAGACAGACGCACACCACATCTTGTGGTTTTCTGTGAACTGATGGCTTAGCACTTCGTAAAGAGATTGTGAACTGCAAAATTGTGGATTCAATTGAAACCTTTTTCTGCCAGCTACTAATGTTGCCGAACTTTAAACATAGATCAGAGACCATTTGTAGTCTTTGACAAGGCAGTCTCATTATTAATGTTGCTGCTGTCAATAGCCGGAAGCACTCCATCAAGAATGTTTGCGCTGAGAAATATTATTAAAAAAACTTGTGATTTCCACAGAATGAAGACATTTCAGATGTTTTATTACAACCTCAATATAGCAAGGAACAATTCTATCTCGTGTTTGTGAATGTCACACAATCTCACAGGTTTCTGGAAGGTGATTGTTGGCGAGCCATTTGTTGACCCGGTGTTCACAGAATTCAGGAGCAACAGAAAACCAACCAATGTTCTGTTTCCTTCACACATTGAGTGAAATAAACTTTAGTATGGCATTGACCCTAAATCTAACAAACAAACAAGAACAAGTGTTTGGCATAGACATGTTGTGTAATAATAATCAAGGCAATTGTTAAATGGTAATTTGTGATTGCCTTGATGTAAATCACCCTATGGTGTATACATAGCAACCCTTTAATAGTGCTTGTCAATGATATACCCTTTTACCATACTAGGTGATTGAAGCACCAACTGTTTACACTTTAAACAAGCGCAGCTCTGCATGGTTGTGTTTGTGTGGAGTATCCCACCGTCCTCTAAGTGAAACTCTACATGGTTGTGTTTGTGTGGAGTATCCCACCGTCCTCTAAGTGAAACTTTACATGGTTGTGTTTGTGTGGAGTATCCCACCGTCCTCTAAGTGAAACTCTACATGGTTGTCAATGTGTTTGTGTGGAGTATCCCACCGTCCTCTAAGTGAAACTCTACATGGTTGTTTTTGTGTGGAGTATCCCACCGTCCTCAAAGTGAAATACCTGTCAAATTGAAGCTATACAACAACCAATCAATTTGTAGATAGTCAGTTTTGAAATGTAATTATTAATTTATGTTTGTTTTGTTCCACCAGGTCAGCCGTCTTCAGCCCGGAGCAGTGGGGTACTGCCTGATCTGTTACCCCCTCATACACCCCCTCAGTCCCGATCACAGCAATCTCAGCGCCCACAGGACAAATCCACATCGGAAGAGGTGGGTGCTGCGTTATCAGTGAGTCCACCAAAATATTGAAATACTTCTCACTATGTGTGTGAAATCCCTCACTGAATCACGCTGGTTTTTTTTTTTTTTTTCAAAAAAAAATAATTGTAATCATGCTATATATTAATCCAGAGCCGTTAGACCCTTGACAAAGCAATGAAATTCTGACCAGATAACTAGTGTGAGATTACACACCTCTAGTATGTGTGCTGGTGGCTATGGTAGGTGTGCAGCACATGATCTAATATCACCATTGGTTCACACAAGACGGCCTCTAAATACAGTGTCCCTCCCTGAGCAATGATACATGTGCAGTGTTCAATGTTGGGGATTCCCCTTATTTTGGTCACTTTGAATGGTCCTAACACTGGATTATTCATAACTGCAAATAAGGGGAATCCCCTAGAACATTCACTTTGCTGCTGTCTGATTTGAAACAGTATTTGTCCGATACATTTAGCCACTGAGGCCACCTCTTTATATATATTCAAAGTTTGTTACCACGGATATTATCAGTGATCTATCAAGACATGATAAACCATGGTAAATTTCAGTTTTCATTTACCGTTTTGTGTTAATTTCAAAATAAATAAATAAAAAAGATTTATTTTAATTTCTAATGATTTTGATTAACGACTGATGTTGAAGAAACATACATGTATAAGGGGAGTTTCATTGCTTTTGTCATCTTAACTACATACAATACTTGCTTACCAAGCGCAACCTGCATGCTGCATGCCTCATACACGGTAGTATAAAATGACTATTGCATACACTGCTTGCATGACCTTGCATGTTTTATTATGACCTTGAATGTTTTGTCCATATCTGGCTTATTTGTGTAAGAAGCATGCTATTTTCTGAATATGCCCAAGCTTAAGTCGTTGGTTTGGTTTAAAAGCATGTTTATTTACTTTTTGCAATGCTTGTTCAAACCCTTTTTTCAGCTTTTTACAATTACAAAATTGTTTAATAACAAGTTTGTGTGGCTGTGGTATAAGTGTTTGCTTGTTGTCCCTATTTTGGCTTATCTACAAAGAAATTGTTTGCGTATATGCGCAAAAGTTTCAATAGCATTGTATTGTGAGCTGTTGAAAATGAAGTATTTTGAATGTACATGGGAGATGTGATTAATTGCATTTTATTACAAGCTCCTTAAACTCAGCACATGAAGTTGCGAGTTGAAATCTCATCAGACGGTGAATCATGAGTTCATTTCCATCAAATCCTTTGATTAATCTCTCCATTGTACTGGTCATAACAGGCACCTTTTGAGTTTAGACCATTGTTTAATGAGGGAGATCAGGTGCTGATTGTTAAGGGGTTTCTGTCCAGGTAATACAGATTCACCATATAAAGGAGATGCTCTGGAGTTGGTGTAAAACACCAACAAACAAGCCAATCAAATCCCACCTGTGGCATGCAAATTTTATTCAAGATATGTTAACATTTTATGTTTACGATTTATGTATACGATTTTAATCATTTTATTACATATTTTGCTGTTTATTGTTAAGCATGTTAACCTCAAGCATGCAAACATTTCACAGAAGTTGTGTTTAGCAAGAACTTCAACTTTTTATAACTGAGCATAAAAGTATGCCTCGTTTTCAAATTTAAATTAAATTGCTAACATCTGTTGACAGAATAACAAGCCACAGTATATGTAAACTTAAAACTATATACTAATCTACAGAATAACAAGCCACAGTATATGTAAACTTAATACTACATACTAATCTTTTTACTACTTGATCCTAATTTTGGGTTTGAACATTTAATCAGTACATACTGCTGCTGCCAGATAAGGCTCTGGTATTGTAACATGATGTGTCTTGCTATTAAGACATGAAAACTTTGTTTAAATGGACGGTTATGTACCACTGTAGTTTCAAGTCAAATTCCTACTTGATGATAAGTTGATTAACTCGTGAAGTTACTCTTTATGGTTTTGTTTTGCTATAGACAATGGACAGCATGTGGACTGTTTCTGTAAATGTAATGATTGTGTATTTAAGTTACATGTGAACTCTTACTACTAGCATGCTGTAGGCATCTTGTTGTGTTTAAAGAATTAAATTTAATTTTTACTTTCAGTTGTCAAACCTTTTGGATCAATTTGCAAAATAGGATATTTGTATTTTTTTCTTAGTTTTGTTTTTTTAGTACGAAGTTTTGGGGGGAGGGGGGGAAGGCATCATTTTTGAAAGCCAATACAATGACCAATAATTATATGTAGTGTTAACACCGACTTCAGGATGCTCTAAAGAATCAAATGAAGAAAAAAAAAATTTAAAAAAAAAGAAAAAAATGTAATAAATATTGTAGTTGAGACATGATCATAGAAAGATAGACAGAAGGACTGAGCATCAGGTAAATGTTTTTATGAGCTTACGGTTGACACATAACTAATCAGTAACAATTACCAACAGTATGGGAGGAAAATCACTCAAGGATCTTGAGGAAGTTGTGTCAGGGCTGATAAGTGGAAGAATAAGTTCATGTTGAAGTGTGGTTTATCTGATGGGCCAGCTTGAAAGATTTTAAATAAAATTTGAGGTTAACTTCAATTTAAAGATTGCGGGGTTTTTTTTTACAAGGTTTTACTGCGGTTTTCCACTGTAATAAGGCAAGGAGCAGTGTGAAGTGGACAATCTGTCATCATATAAGTGAAATACCCTTGAGTATGATGTTCACCCTAATCAAACAAAGAAAAAATCAATTTAAGGTGATAAAGATGAACTTTTTTTTTTAGTTGGGATCTTAATATTTTTGAGTTAAGTAGTTTGTACTGTTATATTGTTGACCTGGTTCTACATGCCTTGTTAATAATTTTAATAACTAAATGCACATGTATATTGACACCTTTATCTTCTCTCTTTTCTTTATCAGTATCGACAAGCTGTCAGCAAGACGCCATCAATGAGGCATCAGCGCTCCTTCTCAGCGTTTGGTTTTGGCGCAGCCAGCGGAGGTACTGTCACAAGTGTTAGTTCCATGACGCCTTCCTCCAGACGCGGGTCACAAATCAACGTAAACGTAACCCCGATTCAGACTGCCGACGCAACAGGTGACACCCCTGAGATTAGGAAATACAAGAAGAGATTTAACTCGGATATCTTATGTGCTTCATTGTGGGGTGAGTATTTTTATGACACGTGCTCTGAAGCTTTACATAGAACAACATACACGTAGTCTGCATAAAGATACCCTATAACTTCTAGCAGTTGGGACACTCTACTTTTGGGACAGTCCACAAAAATAACATCTAAACCCCCTCTGGTAAGGCCTATTTCTCTGTCCCAACTGCTAGAAGTTATAGCGTATTACCATTTTCAGATATTGAAATATGGCAAATTTGTGAAATACTTCTCAAAAGTGAATATTAAGCAAGTCTGACTTGACATAGGCAAACATAACAGTAAACGCTATATACGAGTCAATGCAAGTTGGTTTCATTTTATTTTGTATTATAAGAAAATATGAATAACGGTCAGAAAATAATTGTAAAGCCTTGTAAAGAACATAATGGGACATTGTATGTAATATACTTGTTGATAGAATTTAGATCCGTTCTGGACAGTACAGTTTTTGGCACTCCTATCATGTGTGACAAATTATTCGTTAATAAGAGAATAAACCTCAATCTAAAGCAAATAACTAACATTTCATCACTACATAAACTTGAAATCTATAAAGACTGGACCATAACAGAAAGGAAATGTCCAGATAATGTATTATCTTAGATTTAACCAACATTTAAGCTTGTTCTCTCTTACCTATTTTGTTCATCATCCGTGAGTTCTTTGAAGACATGTACATGTATATTGCTGTTTTGCCGATATTCAGCATTGTATGATTTAATCATTATATCGAGAATAGATGTATTTAGGCATTTAGCCTTATTCATTGTGTAAATTTATCATTGCATTGAATTCATTTTCCATTATTTTGTCAATGAGAGTAATAGTTAGCCAATAATGTAGGTTTTTTTAAAGGTACCACATGAAATATTAACAGACCTGCCTATCCGGTGTATCCTGGATTATTTTGTACACATAATTTATGGGAAATACACAAAAAGGCCATCAAAATACACAGAAATAAATAATCTGCCTATGCTGTAGCGCAAAAATACACAAAATAGTAAGAAAATACACCCAAACAATAATTTTTTTACACACCAATTTCTTTTAGGGCAGGCAGGTCTGTATGAAGTTATTGAGATTTCTATTATACATTTAAATTGATAAAACCATTTTGATTTGGGAGGTGGTTGGTTGGGTGGTAGCTTCCTGGTGCTATATGTATCCGAGATAAGGAGCAGCAGAGATCCCATCTCTTTCTGATGGCTTTGTATTGTGTACTGTGATTTTATTGTCTTCATTGGTGACATCCAGATGACAATAAAACGAGATTTATAACCCTGCTTTGTTTCGATGAAAGCAAAATCATTCGGGCATGATTGGAACCTTTAATCTGTGAAAAATGTGAAAATCTTTCTAGATTTAGAGAAGAAAGTGATGAAATAAATCAACAACTATTTTATATTCAATATGGGAGCCATCAACTTAAATCATAAGGGTTAATATTTCGTTTGACTGGAAATAAAAATACAATACCTCAGAGAGTAAAAAATACATGGGAATTCTGTCTCTCTAAAGAAAAAGTCTGACGTAGTTCATGAACTCTTAAAGTAATATTACATTCGCTCCATATAAAAAAGCCTCGTCCTCATCCATCGAAGCAAATATTTCATTTTAACCAAAGTAAAAACTAAGTAATTTATGGAATAAACGTAGAAAAAAACGCATGCTGAAAATGTGAGTCAAGTGTAGAATCTAGGTTTTAAAAAACCCAGGATTGATTTCTTTCAATATGGGAGCTTTCAACAAAAATCAGTGAGGCAGATTTTCTACTTGACTCGACTAAAAACAACACTTGGAATCAATGAGAGAACCATACATCAAGTGGTGGGAACGTGTCTTGGGTACCTTACACATATTACTCAACTTCCCTTGTGTTCTTTGAGCAGTGCTCTCTGTTTCTTGTGATGCTGATCAATGGCCGCCTACAGGTAGAGGGGTTGAGGCAGGTTCTACTTGACCTCGTTCTGTTAGGGCTAAACGAAACTGACCTGATTTGTGTTCATAACTTCAGTGATAGTAGTTTTACATGTGAAATGAAGTCAAATTTCAATATCTTTACAAGGAAAATAAATTCAAATTTTAGTAGTTTTACAAGAATAAAGTGCAATTTTAGTAGTTTTACAAGGAAAATAAATTCAAATTTTAGTAGTTTTACAAGAATAAAATGCAATTTTAGTAGTTTTACAAGGAAAATAAAGTCAAATTTAAGTAGTTTTACAAGGAAAATAAGGGTAAGTTAGCTTATATCTTGTTTTTATAATAACATTTTTCTGATTTTTATGGAAGAAGTTTTATCACAAGCATTATATAAACAGGTTTCTACAAGGACAACATTTTGTTGCCATTACCATGTTCATGGAAACATGTTTTTCATTCCATTATAAATCTCTCTATAGTGACTATAAATGGAATGTTCTCTAAGGAAGAGTTCTTTTTAATCATGTTATGGGGCTTACAGTTGAACATTAACTCCTCTTTTGACGTTTTTGTGGAGTGTTATAATCCTGACTACCATAACACTCCTGACTGTGTTGATGTTGTCAATGCCCTGTCTGAGAACAATGTGTCTGTTAGACATCCCTCATTTGTCTCCAGCTCCATGGTGTTTGGACCAGCTCTTCTTTTCATAGTTAGATAGTGTATATGTAACAAAAAGAGATTACTTTAACACTTGATATAATAAGATAAATTTGTTGGCCTTGTGTTACTTTTAGACATAGGTGGGTATGGCTTAATGCCCTCTATATATAATTTTATAAAAAGGAAATGGTTCTATGTAGAGAAATAAATCAATGTTTTTCATAAGCTTTTAAAGAGTTGCTTTAGGCACACAAGAACCCAACAAACCCAAGGTCTTATAACTAAAAAAAATATGTTCCTTATTTTCAGCTAAACGCGTTACTCTCTATCTGTATGTTTCAATAACAGTTATTAATTTCTTTAGACTCAAATACTGAATCAAATTTAAATTCTTAGATTGATTATTTTTATTTTTCATCTTTCAGGTGTGAATTTGTTAATTGGGACAGAAAATGGTTTAATGTTATTGGATAGAAGTGGACAAGGAAAAGGTGAGAAATTTGTTAATGGTGTTTCTTCTCTCTCTCATTTCAAATTGCATTTAAGTGGAAATAAACAAAAAAGTAAAGAGTCTGGATAAAAAGGCTGTTAAGAGAAGTTATGTGTTCGGAATAGACTGATAGTTTTAAAAATCATGGTAGAGCTTGTTTGATCTTCATCTTGGTAACTCATTAAAGGTAGATGTCTAATGGTGACATTTATACATTCAATATTCATTAAATATTCTTCATAACCAATTCAAAATATTGTCATCATTTAATTTAAAGCTGATTTGTCTGGATGACTATAATCTTGAACATTTATGGACAAAAACTAGCTTGTTTTTTCTAACTGCTTTTTACAGTCTATCATCTCAATGTCACTAGAGTTTTTGTTAACTTTTAAGACCCATTAAAATGATTTCGGAAGCTGAAAAAAATAGCTATTAAGAGGGAAATGAACATAAAACAAGCAGAAAAGTAACTGTTGAGAGGGCAAAATGAAAATAATACAAAAATAAATAATAAAAATTTGAACTGAAAAAGCTGATGTTTGTTTTATGATGATTGAGTATTGTAAATCAGATTGTACAAAGTTTGATAATTTCAAAGTAGCCCAACCAAATGAACAAGAATAACGCATTGTTGCTTTAGGTCTTACTTGTTGTATTTCATGACAATAATTTAACTGTTGATTTCAGTGTACACGTTGATTTCATGTCGTCGCTTCCAGCAGATGGAAGTTTTGGAGGGTCAGAATATATTAGTGACGATATCGGGCAAAAAGAATCGAATGAGAGTATATTACTTGTCATGGTTGAAGAATAAAATCTTCAAGATGGAAGCAGTAAGTGTTTAGGGTTAGAGCTACAATTGATTGTTTTTATTCCTTCCAGAGCAAATCAGATTTGTGGGCCCCAGCCATGGTTTAGAGATTAGCAAGAGCAATAACTAATCTTATTTTAGGGGGGGGGGGGGGGGGGGATTAAAAATTTT
>JAVFBX010215982.1:0-11657 GCA_034783855.1 Mopalia kennerleyi | reverse complement strand
CACAGGTGAAATTCAGACGATAAGGGTAAATTAACAAATATTTCCACAGGTGAACTTCAGACGATAAGGGTAAATTACTTCAGACGATACGGGTAAATTAACAAATATTTCCACAGGTGAACTTCAGATGATAAGGGTAAATTAACAAATATTTCCACAGGTGAAATTCAGACGATAAGGGTAAATTAACAAATATTTCCACAGGTGAACTTCAGACGATAAGGGTAAATTAACAAATATACTTCACAGGTGAACTTAAGACGATAAAATGAAAAAAGAAGATAATTATTGTTCATCACAGTTAAGGATACAGGATGAACGTTTGAGTCAGGATAACTATTTATCTTCGACGTTAAGGGTGTATGTGTCTTAGATATAAATATTTACATCAGGATCTGTACTTTTCCTCAAAGTTAAGGATATAAGAACCATGTAACCACTAGCAACTGTAACTAATTACTTTGTAAAAGTAACTTGCCCAACACTGACCATTGCCAAACATTTAAATCAGAAAATAAAGATTTTATCACAGCTATAAATATAGCCATCCTGAAAAAACGTATTATTCAGGTGAATTATTGTTCATAGTATCCTGGACAAACGTTTGAATAGTAGAATTATTGTTCATTTAATATATGCACATGAATAACGTAAAATTCACGAGAATGGTTGTTCATAGTATCCTGGACAAAGGTTTGAATAGTAGAATTTATGCACATAAATAACATACAATTCAGATGAATAATTGTTCATAGTATACTTGGGCAACCGTTTGAATAGTAGAATTATTGTTCATTAAATTTATGCACATGAATATCCTGAATAAACGTATAATTCAGGAGAATGGTTGTTCATAGTATCCTTGACAAACATTTGGTGGAGTTATTGTTCATAAAATTTATGCACCTGAATATCCTGAATAAACGTTTTTGACCAGGAGAATTATTGCTAACTAGAATTAAAAATATAAGTACCCTGATTATACGCTCATAGCATGGGTTTGATTGATGTATTGATTAGTGTTTTACGCCACATTCAGCGGTTTTTCAGGCTCAGAGCATGGGAGTCAGGATTCCTCGAAGTTAGGGATACACGATAATTGTGATGAACAATAATTATCCGTGTAAAGGCAATTGATTAACGTTTAAATCATAACAACAAGAGAATTACTGCTGGTCAAAGTTATAATTATCATGGATATGCAATTATATCAATTATTGTTCATCATTTTTAAGATGTGAGTATCATGATAAAACGTTTAAATCAGGAGATTTAGTGTTCATCGTTTTTGAAGACCTTGAATAACACGTTGATTAAATAACCTGATTCCAATGTTAAACACTGATATGTATCTTTTACGTGCGGGAACAATTGGACTCTCGGCCACCCTGATGTCGATCACTTTGACAAGGTACTCACACCTTTAAACAATGATAAACAATAATTCTCCGGGTTTAAACCTTTTATCATTGTACTCATAGACTTACTCTTTGTGAACGTTGCGCATGGGTTCAATGGCCAACCCTTCAGATCTGGAGGGAGAGTTAATCAGAATTATTATGTGCTATTCTGATTAATAATGATCATTGTTCTTGAGTGTTAAGCATAAGTGTTAGTGTTTAAGGGCGGTTTAATCGAGAGAAGTGCCTTTCATTACATGGGAGAAAAAGTGCAACAATAAACGTGCTAACCAGAAAAGGTGCACTTGACCAACGTTGATCATGAAAACTATAGATGAACATTTGGATAGGAAGAACTGTTCGCGAGCTTAGCTCAAGCACCACTAACAAACGGTTCAATCAGGAGAATATTATTCGTCAAAGATAAAGATATAGGTACTATGGACAAATATGTTAAGCCGGAGAATATATAATACCACTGGCAAAATATGCTAATCAGTAGAATATTATTCGTCAAAGATAAAGATAAATATTTAAGTACCATGGCCAAATATGCTAGTCAGGTTAATATTGTTCGTCAAGAATAAGACAAATACATAAATACTAAAGACACCTTTGTCAATCCGCAGAATGTTTTCATCAAAGATAAATATGTAAGTACTATGAACAAATGTATTTAGCCCCAGAAATTCGTTATTCAAAGATAAATATACTGTACTGTGGACAAATATGTTAATCAGGATAATATTGTTCGTCAAAGATAAATATATAAGTACTGTGGACAAATATGTTAATCAGGATAATATTGCTCGTCAAAGATAAATATATAAGTACTGTGGACAAATATGCTAATCAGGAGAATATTGTTCGTCAAAGATAATATATAAATATATAATATATAAATAATATAGACAACTATGTTAATCGGCAGTAATGTGTTGGTCAAAGATAAATATATAAGAACCATGGCCAAATATGCTAATCAGGAGAATTTTATTCGTCAAAGATAAATATAAATATATAAGGAATATGGACAAATATGATAAGCCGGAGAATATAGTTCTTCAAATAAAAATATATATAAGTACAATTGGTCAAATATGCTAATCAGGAAAATACTATTCGCCAAAGATAAAGATAAATATATAAGTACGATGGACAAATATGTTTATCCGCAGAATTTAGTTCGTCAAAGATAAATATATAAGTATATAAGTGTCATGGGCAAATATACTATTCAGACGAATATTGTTTACCAAGATTAAGAACAATAGATAATTCCAAAGACACCTACATGTATGTTAATCCGCTGAAATTTGTTCATCAAAGATAAATATATAAGTACTATAGACAAATATGTTAATCAGGATAATTTGAGTTTGTCAATTTCCATGCACTGACAAACTGATAATCAGTTCAGTTAAGAGCATTTTTAAATATTTATATAAAATACTCATTCTTAATAAATATGTAAAAAATATATTAGTCATATTAGTGAAATACCATTGAGCACGGCGTTAAACACCAATCAATCAATCAACTGAATGCCATTTTAATCTAGTAAAATTGTACGGAGTCTCTCGAAGTGTTTTACTTTTGTTCACTTTCATGTCAAATCATCTCACGTTATAAAACATACGGAGAAATTCAGTATAACATCGAAATACGAAATGTTGTGCTTATTTGCCTGCATCAGAAGTGCTTTCCCTGAATACACGTGATAAACGAATACAACCGTAACACAACAAAACATGCGCAATGAATGTTTTCACTTGGGCTTTTCGTGTGACGTTTATATAATACATGGAGATAAAAAGTGTCCTGCATTGTCTGCTTACATACGTGCATGTAACGAGAGAAGAGATCTTCAAGGATAAATAAAAAAGACTGTTACACAATGATAGAGAATGAATGGAAAACTACTGAGAGCGGTGTTAATGGGACCTGTGTGCACTATACCAAGAACGATAAGGAAAACATACGCCTTTAGCGGGTCAAGTTATCAGAAAACGTTTTATAAAACAATGCATGATTTATTGAACAACTACCGCAACAAATCTACACAGACGGTCTAAAAAGGTACATATAAGACCAATTAATACGTGTTTCAATGAAAAGAACATTTGACAGAATGAATGAAAGCAAATGGAGTCTGATATAGGCGGATGACTAAACAAACAATCTGGTATAACCCTATACGGTTGTGAATGGGGACTTGAATGAAACACGTGTTATATAACTACCGACTTACAGCTGTATTAGGAATAATTAAGGTAGACTGAGGAACAGCCTTGAACTATTTTCACGGTTCGTTATATTGACCAGGATAAAACTGGGGCTCTCACAATCGCGGAACAAAAACCAGAATGACTGTCCTAAAATAACCTTCGATTCAGAATGGGACCGATGGCTCCGGTTTACCATAATGTTCAAATAACAAACAAAACATTCAACAATGTGCGTCTGAGGAAATCTGTATTGTTTTTCCCTTTTACGGGCATTTTAGACAAACTACTATAGGTTTGCTACAAGAACATGAAGCACGTCTAGTCGTCGACGATGCCTATAATATAAAACAGATGCACAAACTGATGCGTGCAAACACTGTTATTGATTTGTAGTCAACATGCACCAGGTAATATCTGCATCAAAGTACTTATAACATAAGAGTCTCGTATAGTTGGTTATTTGTGAGCGGAAGTAGGTGTTAAGCATCTTGAAGTTTCCAGTCTCCGTCTCTCGTGCTGCAGACAGAAGATACTCGCTGCCAGCAAGCGCCAACCAGTGTTCGTCACGTGACCTGTCTGCGCCAGTCAGAGACGGGGAAATGAAGCTATCTGGGTAGGTGGCCCATACTGAGGTATGATAACGCCGGTAAACTCTCTTACATAGACAAGCTTCTAATGACGGACTGGTTTGGTCCCGAAGTGGTTCGGCCCTCCACGAGCTGTGTGCTTAGATCCTGTCATGAACAGTCACAGATGCCCGCCTGTCGCCCTTGGTTTGTATCGTCTAACAACACCATTCTTTAGGCTTTCAGCTTTTCCTCTGCCCTCGTTCCGTCCAACCCCTCGCTTTCCCTGCTCATCTTGTCAGCTCTATATTACATAGTCATTCCATTTCAAACAAATTGGCTGACGTCACCATCATATATTAATGTTTTCTGTTCAAACATCATCAGTTTAAAAACACCCGATTGTTTAATGTTTTGGGGTAGGATAGCAAGGCTAATGGTTTTTGTAATTTTCTGACGGTTTCCTGATCCGGCGTACCATCGTGGATGTTTTATCAACACGTGCGTTTTCACACCGTGTCAAGTTGATCAATTTGGCTTCAAACGCAGTGTACTAATCACTAACTTAAAGGTATTCAAATAGATCACGATGGTATGTCTTCGTTGGTCCTTCAACTTTACTCTCGAATCCATTTCGTTACTGTGAAAGAAATGTCAGGTGACCAACTCGACTTCTCTCAATGGTTTAACAGGACCCCAAACTTGCTAGAGGAGCATAAAAAAGCCTAATTTTATTCTGTTGAGAAAATTTCCATTTCTGACATTGAAACTCCAAGCTAGCGGATTAACAGCGGCATACTAGTTGTGTCATCGCTCCCGGAGAGTCCTACGTCCCCACAACCCTAGGTTTGAGATAAATCGCAGGTCTCCGGGGGGAGACAATTGAAAACAATGTATAGGTCTTTTGTAGGATTTTGAGAGAAGGTTGTGATCTTACGTTCTATGTTCGTGAGAAAGTAAGTCTTTTATCCCGGAGTGTGTGTAATATTTGAGACTTTTGTCTTTAGACATGTCGGCGCTATCGTAAGCTCTGTCGGTTTGCTGACTATTGAGGCGATACATGGAATAAATAATACTGCTTGCGGAAAATTGTACCTTATCCACGATGTCATATTTTGAAAAATTCCAAACGCCATGAGTCTAGATGTAGTGGAATCGTTCATCTTAAAACTGTTTTTGTGGACTTCTAAAAATATAATAAAAGGTAAACAAAATGCTTGTTTAAATTTTTAAAGTATGCATTAGATTCAATGGGCATATTTTCATTTAAAACTTTGGTCGACCCACCTTTAAAATCGTTTAAATCTGAATGGTTGTAAATTGTCATGACTAGCTTCAAGCTCACGAGGACACATTTGATGTTTTGGTAATCTTAGATCTTAGAACTATATAGGGTATTTAATATCGTTACAAAATGCAGCTTTTATACATATAGCAGACCACTTCGTTTGCCGAACTGATAGAAACTGTGAGATTCAGCTACGTATATGTGTTAAGGTGTTATTAAAAATGTAGTTTTTTCTTCTCTCATTTCAATTTTTCGGTTTTATTTCAACTTTTTTTGTCTCCCTGCAGCATGTACAAACAGATTTTATTAAGTAACCTTTATTCGCCTTAATTATCCCGTCATTAAAAAACTATTCACAACAAGGTTTACATTGACAATAATTGTATATTGAGCAATCAGTGATTGATCTATTTATGGCATCAACATCCCTTTTCGCATCTTTATTTAGGACAGCTTTAAAATGTGCTTTACGGAAAGAATACATTGTAATAGAACCACACAGCTAGGTTTTGAAAGAGTTGTTAAAGTTCACGATTCAACCTATTTCATGTTAGCATCTATTTTTTATATTATTCTTTTATAAACTATATGTAACATTAAGGTGTACGTAGAGTCCGCGTGGAATAAACACGTCTTCACATTTTTACAGAACAAAATCTCCAAAACTAACGCTATGCGGTAATAACATCAAAATAAATAATTTACGGGCGACCTATAGGAAAAATCCATCTTTAAATTTAAGAAAGTTTTAAAAAATACACAAGTCTGTTTTTTTAAACCAGAACGACATGGTTCCATTGTAATAAATTTTATTTATTTACAAATGTCATACGATTTTAAAGTAAATCAATGTATATAAGTTGCACAAAATATATAGCTGAAAGGAAGAATGTATTTTTAAAACAAAACGCACGCAATATTTAAGACTCTGTCCTTAATTTATCCAGAAAAAGTTTTCTGTTTAATATTTCCTATATTTTAAACTAAATTGACAAAAAACGGAATAGATGTACAAAACATTGGATTGAATGGAGCTACATTAAAACGGGTAATTCAAAGAATTTTTGTTAATACTATTTACGCAGATATATTTGCATATAGAACGGCAGGACGTACGTTTTGGTGATTTAAATACACCGATAGGCATTGAAAGTGTCTAAAATGTTTAATCTTCCAATATAATAGAAGCTTCATTCGCCAATGATGTTACGCTCATGTTTTCTGATATATGTACCTGCAAAACTGGTAAAATCGTTTACAAAATATTTATGTTAACTGATTTATTCATATTTTGCATGTTAACTTTCAATATTACCCAAATGTTAATTTAGAAGGCGAGTGCGTGCAAGAGATATGATATAGCATTGACCCACAAGGCCGCGTTGGGTAGGTCCGTTTGCTAATTCTTCATTCAATTTCATGTTGCCGGCCTGCATTTTGTTCAAATGTTTTGTCCAGTTTAATCCAAGTAAAGACATTTTTGGCTGTTGCGAAATGTTGAAGGTTTTCATGTATTTGACTTGATGGGGCATTAATTCTCGTTCTTTTAAATTTGAATGTAAAATAGGATTCCTCCACGGGTTTGATATATAGCAAATATAATAGTATATAATATCATGATTACCGCAATACAACAGGAATTATTTTCTTTATTATAGTCCATTTTCTTCACTGTCAAAAAAAATTTAACAAAAACTGATTTTATCCCCAATTACTGTGGTAATTAAAACTCTTCACTTCACCTTTATGTATACTTACAATATGTTTGAAATTGAAACATTTTTTAAGAAACTCTGATAAATGTTGAACAATGGTTGAAAGTCACACGTGTTTTATTTTTAAACACATTTTGTGTTTGAAGTAAGTTAATATTAACAATATTTTCCCCAAATATCTGGATTTTAAAGTGTTTTAATGGAAATTTACGCGCAACATAACGAGTTATTTCACATTCCCGAAATATTTACGGCAGATTATTTGAGAATTCACCATTACGGAATAGTATATGAACAGGTAATCTCTCAGCGACCAGAAAAAATTGTTGGAAGACATCAAAACCAAAATGTCTGGATAAAACATTGTTACATGAAAATAAATTTTCCTAAAACGCAAGAAAAAGATCCCTTATTTCTTCTGTAGCAGTTTAAAATGTGAAGTTTTTTTATTAAACTTGTATATTGTGAAGATAAGCTTATTTTTAACTTAATTTTAAAGCCGTTCTCATTTAAATGAGAATGACCAAGTAATAGTCGATTGAAACGTCGTGTTTGCCATGAAATGATTTCACACAGTTAACATTGTTCACATGCCGATGAAATACAAATGTTTAAATATATGCTTTTAAACACCATATATAAGAATACAACAAGCTAATAAACCTTGCATTTGTTAGTTTTTTGTATAGAACTATAGTGCGATATTTAAATGAATTGACTGGATTTTAAAAAAAAACTTGTCTATGAGTTAAGCCCTTAAATAAAGTCTTGTAATTATTTCCTCAAAGAAATAAACGTTTATAGGTTGTTTGGATATAACTATATTCAATTCAAATATTGAAATAAACATATTAAAATATATACAAACCGTCAAATATATTTGTTTCATCGAACGGTTTTAATAAATGTATTTGGAGATCAAACTTACTTAAGTTGTATTTTAATATAGTGAAATAATGCGCGACCTTTCCTATTAGACATTGTTCAAACACCTGACACAATACAGTGTGATAGTTAATATCATATTTTATAAACGATAACACTATATGTTTCACAACCATTAATACTATCTCTGTAACCGCTACTTCCATATTGTAACACCGTTAATATCTTGAAAATGTTATTACCGTGTTTTGGTGGGAGAACACAATGTGTTGTTACCGACAATAATACAAAGTTTCATGCGGTAATTTCAAATCAAATTAAACTTCATTTCTTGTCGGGAATTACCTCCTCATATCATGTGAACAACATACTTTATACTGTTTATACAGTATATTATGACTGTGAATAACATACTTTATACTTGTTATACAGTATATTATGACTGTGAATAACATACTTTATACTGTTTATACAGTATATTATGACTGTGAATAACATACTTTATACTTTTTATACAGTATATTATGACTGTGAACTACATATACTTTATACTGTTTATACAGTATATTATGACTGTGAATAACATACATTCTACTGTTTATACAGTGTATTAAGAATGTGAATAACATATATACTTTAAACCATTAATACCACTTTTTAAAGCCTTCAATACCAGATCTGGTGTAGTTTATGCTCTACAGTGTATTACCGGGATCAGTACCATATTTCATACCGTTTATTACCGGGATCAGTACCATATTTCATACCGTTTATTACCAGGATCAGCACCATTGTTTTAAAGTCATATTGACATCGTTAATACACTATCTTAATACCGTTGACACCGCGTATTGCTACCAATTATTTCAGATGTTGACGTTTCTTTTAAAAGATGTATTATTTTATTCCAGTGTGACCACGCCTCCGTTTCGCCATATACTGTTTAAGGATAAATGTGAGTAAACGTGCATTCGCTTTACCTGTTCACATTTATATCTACATTCGCTTTACCTGTTTACAAGTATATCTACATTCGCTTTACCTGTTCACATGTTTACTTAATTTCTCTTTATCTAATCACATCTTTATCTACGTGGAACAGACATTCAGGGAAGTTTGTGTCCAGCATATATATATATGATACTTTACAACCAAGAAAAACGCTTCACATTTTTATGTTGAACTGTATGGCCGACTTAATGTAGTAAAAACCAATGAAGTTGTATCTCGTATTTATCTGTGATTCATGTACTAAACAAAAACGTTGAAATTCTGAGTATTCTGAATTATGGCCATGACGTCATCGATGTTTGATTCGGATTGGATGACTAAATAATAATTATCCTTAATTTACACTATTAGATGCAGCCATGGTAAATGGCTTGAAACGCCTGTCAAACTAGTTGGTGGGAGTCGGCGTAAGCATTTGGACCGTTGTGGTACGGTCCACGCTAAGAGTCATACTTGGTATATGTGTCGCTTCGGGTAGTTGGTTATAGAAACACAAAGAGTTTGCCTAAACCAGCCTTACAATGGTTCATAAATACACGATTTATATTCTTTTTTAATTAACCTATGTTAGTTCATGTAATGTCATTACAAGTAGTGGTATTTGAGAATTTTGGGAAATAATATCTCCAGCAGAAAGTATCTTATGATACTAAACAAAATTTAGGTCTAGGTTTTATTGTCTTCTGCATATTTTCTAGTTACACATTGAGAGAAGGTTCTATTGCTCAAGTTTTTAATTCAAATACTTATCACATAGCATCATTTAGGGCGACTTTTTGTTATCTCCGGCACCGCCCCTCCCACGATGCAATTACAAGAGGACAGTATAAGCCGATCTCTCGTTAAATCTTACACTCCTCCTAAAAATGACATTACAGGAAAGTAATATTAGAATAATTTGTGTTATTCTCGATACGCCCACTTCCTGGTCACAAGTCCAAGTAGGCGAGATTTCACCTACACCTCTCTTCACAAATAGACACCATCATGAATAGACAATAGTTTTTGTTTCGCTGCATGGTTTTGTTTTTAAAAGACACCTTAAGGTACGTGTTAGACAATTACTTGTCCTTCAGATCTTATGCCAGTAGTGTGATGAATAAGTATTTAAATCCTTATTCTTTTGTTTGTTATTCGCAGTATTTATAAATGGACTGTTTACCAGCAGGTAAAAGAGAAGCGTTTGGTTGGGTAATAAATGGAATGAGCGATGGCATCTAATCAGTTTAATTGTCCCTTAGCTTGTGAAAAGAAAAGTGATCATTTGGCAATCCAGCTTTAACTTTGAGTTTTAAAGTGAAATTTAGCACTTGTTGAACACTACAAAATAAAACTGACATAGCATGTGAACAATAACCTTTTCCTTTATACCTACATCTATAAATTCTTAAACCTTGACGTTCGAAATGTAAGCCCTTGGAATTTCCATACACATGTCAAATGACAAATGGGCAACAAAAATTGTCGCAGAAACCATTCAAGAAGGCTATATCAGACTAAGTCGCGTGATCGCCGACACAACCTCCCCCATGATGACAAAACAAGAAGCCAACAAATGAAACCAATTAATAATAAGCGAGGTTTTGGTAATTCCCATACACCTTTTGCGTCATTCAATGTGGAAATATTCGACGCAAAACATTAGGTGTATTTCGTTGATAATCAACGTTAGCTGTATCTCGTTGATAATCCACGTTAGCTGTATCTCGTTGACAATCAACGTTAACTGTATCTCGTTGACAATCAACGTTAGCCTTATCTCGTTGACAATCAACGTTAGCTGTATCTCGTTGACAATCAACGTTTAGCTGTATCTCGTTGACAATCAACGTTAGCTGTATCTCGTTGACAACCAACATTAGCTTATCTCGTTGGCGATCAACCTTAGCTTAATCTCGTTTAGATATCAACCATAGCTGTATCTTGATGACAATCAACGTTAGCTGTATCTCGCTGATAATCAACGCTAGCTGTATCTCGTTGTAATCAACGTTAGCTGTATCTTGTTGAAAATGAAAATTAGTTTATCTCGTTGGCAATCAACGTTAGCTGTTTCTCGTTGACAATCAACGTTAGCTGTATCTCGTTTACAATTAACCATAGCTGTATCTTGTTGACAATCAACATTAGCTGTATCTCGTTCACAATCAACGTTAGCTGTATCTCGTTGACAATCAACGGTAGCTCTATCTCGTTGACAATCAACGTTAGCTGTATCTCGTTCACAACCAACGTTAGCTGTATCTCGTTCACAATCAACGTTAGCTGTATCTCGTTGACAATCAACAGTAGCTGTATCTCGTTGACAATCAACCTTAGCTGTACCTCGTTGACAATAAACCTTTTAGCTGTTTTAAGTTGGAACTTATCGTGCAAAGGTTAACATGCATATCATTGTGTCCCACCACTGAAACAAATCAGACATACCGTTCTCTACCTCAAGGCCCGTTCACACGATACAACTAGTTGTATACATCTTGTCGCAAACCACAAATTGGGCGGTGTGAACACTTATGTTTGTCAAACATTTGACGCATGAAACCTATCGGATGCGAGTTGTACAA
>JAVFBX010215971.1:0-11657 GCA_034783855.1 Mopalia kennerleyi | reverse complement strand
CTTATCTGTTTGTACGTTTTATTTTTGTCTCTGTCGTCATATAAGTGAAATACCCTTGAGTACGACGTTAAACACCACTCAAACAAACAATCTTTTGCAGATATTTATGCAGTAGATGTTAATCGTTTTTCCTCACAAATTTATGTGATATTGTTCTAATTTCAGCTGAGGTTGGAGACTATGATCCTGTCGATAATTTACCTGGTTATGTCACGGAATTCAAAATGTTACCCAAACAAAACACGAAAATGGAGGAAAAGATTGCAGAATTACATCAAACACTTGTGTAAGTACTGAATTGTTGTTATTGTTTTAATATATTTAGACAATATTATAAAGTAAAGTAAACAGTGGAAGTGTTACAGAGTAACACAATTGGGGCTTATCTAACATATCAAAGAGCTTGATTCCAAATATTTAAATTGTCTTGGTTTGTGCTTCAATACATATACTTCTGGTGCTTTAAAGTGCCATGTCTTCCCAACCTCGAATGCTATCTTCCCAGCCTCGAATGCTATCTTCCCAGCCTCGAATGCTATCTTCCCAGCCTCGAATGCTATCTTCACAGCCACGAATGCTATCTTTTCAGCCTTGAATGTCATTTTCTTAGCCTCGAATGCTGTCTTCCCAGCCTCGATTTCTGTCTCCCCAGCCTTGATTTCTGTCTCCCCAGCCTTGATTTCTGTCTCCCCAGCCTTGATTTCTGTCTCCCCAGCCTTGATTGCTGTCTCCCCATCTTTGAATGCTGCCTCCCTAGCCTCAAATGCTGTCTTTCCAGCCTTGATTTCTGTCTCCCCAGCCTTGATTTCTGTTTCCCAGCCTTGAATGCCTCTTCTCAGCCTAGAATTCTGTCTTCCCATTCACGAATGCCATATCATCTCGGCCACGGATACTGTATCCTCAGTCTTTGATGCTATTTTCTCAGCCTCAAATGCCACATTTTATGTCCCAAAATGCTGTCCTATCAGAATGCAGTCTTCTCAGCTTTGAATGCTATCCTTACCCTGGAGTGCTGTTGTTTTCATAGCCAAGATGATCAGCTTCTCAGTCCCTTATAAACAATGGATAGCTGGTGCTTCATGTAACCCTGGTGCTCTATAATCTAAGGGGAACAGGGTGCCAATATACAATTGTCTTCTAATACTGTATATTGGAACACTTCGCAAAACTTAATATACCATGTACATGTAATGTACCCGTGTTTGGGGTGTATCTTGCCTTAATTTGTTTCTTGAAACAGAGGTTGAGCTTCTTCAGCCATTGTCTGGCACACTGCCGAATGAACAGAAGTACCTCATAAAACCACAAATAAACCAGCAAAGAAACAAAACAATTTTACCTCCCATTACAAATTTGGGGACTTCAAGTCATAATGTGTAAAAGTAAGGATATAAGCACCAGAGCTACAGGCTATTATGTTTTTCTCCAACAGTGGGCAGGTCCCGTCTGAAGCTGAATGTAACTTTTTAAAGAAAGCTTCCTCTCTGGATACATATGGAGTAGATCCACATCAGGTCAAGGTTAGTACAGCCCAGCCTAAACTTAGGGGCAATGTGCCAATGTTTCTCTCTAAATATAACCACACTCAATGATTCACATGTGTTTGTAATGATAACTCCTCCGTGGCAAACATCAGGCTTTATTGCTATGTGTACCCAACTCCCTTGTGTTTTTGTCTGGATTAATAGTAGGCAAAGAGACTAGAAATAGTTGTTATTTTGTGTTTTTAATAAGATTGTTACCTCACCTGGAAACAGTGTTTCCTGGAATGTTAAGGAAGGTCTTGACATGTCTGAGTCAGATCTGTGTCCTTTAAAACAGTTCTATCAGTTCTTCTATTAGAAAGTTCTGAAAACTGATATTTCAAATAAAATTATATAAATGCTTGACAGTAAAGCGAGCCAGTAATGCAATAATTTTTAATTAATGGCTCAATTTTAATGGAGTTTTTTGTCATAAATAAAAATGACCAATCAGTCATTCAATCAATTTTGATCAATCAGGGAAACATTAAGTTTTTCAAATGTACCTCCCACAATTATTTAAATAATAAATAAATTGATTGTTAATTTTGTAGGTAATGAATATATATTACAAATATTTCAATTTATGTTTAATTAAAAATTTGGGATGTAAAACAGAACAAACCATTTAGTTTCAGTTTGGATGGAGCTCATGTTGCCATTGTCTTCTCTGACCTGAACTAACATGTTTGTGATGTCCTTTGTTTTGCGTATTGTATTTATCCTATATTGTATTCTTTGTTTCCATAATGATTCTTTTATGTAATGTGTATGTGTATTCTTTTTCCTAGGACCAGAAGAACAACCCACTTTATCTGGGTATCACTCACCAAGGTGTCCTTACATTCCAGGGGAATAGAAAAACACACCAGTTCAAATGGTAGGATATTTTAATTTATTTTCTGTCACTACATGACATTCTCCATATGACAGGTGGATGGAGGGAGCTTTCTGTTGTCCTGGTGCTTTCAGTTGCCCTGGTGCTTTCAGAGCTAAAGAATAACAGTGAGCTGATATGTTTGTGATGTCTTTGTATTGTCCTGTTTTTCTCATGTGATGTTTTTGTTTGTTGCCAGTGGTTGGGGGTGTTCCTTCACCCATTTGGCCAGCATGCTGTCATGTGAGTGAAATAAGTGAGTTTGCCGTTAAACCCTATTCAGAAAAACAATCCAGCAATATGTTGGCAAATAGTGGTCGCTCTCTGAGTAGTCATGCAAAATGAAACCATTATGTTGGAGTCTGTAGGGTTGCACAATTAGCTCTTTGGACATGTTTTGTCTCGTTGGCTTACGTTATACTTATCATCTTATAATTTGTTGTGTATGGCATTCTGGGTGAATTATTGAATCTGTTGGCCGGCACCATCTTCTCAAACCTCAAAATAAAATTCAAAACACTCTGTAGCAAGAAATGTTTAATGTTTCTCATATCTATCCCTCTAAAACTCTAAACCAATAAGAAAAGATATTTTAACTTCACTCATTGTGGATGTGGCATGATGTCAAACACAAATCAATTTTATACATGCAAACACAAGTCAAATTCATATATTTTTACCTTCAGTATGATTTTACTTTTAAGTGGAAACCATCTGATGACAATACAGTCCATTAGGCTATGTTTGCCAATCTCCACTGAGTGAAAAGTTCCAAAAATAAATCTGCTACCTTTCACTTTTCTTGAATCTATTTGATCTTTTATTTGAGATATTGCGGACAAAAAGCAAACCTATGATGATTGATGATGTGATCTATTTTATCGTGTTTATACATACACACTGATCCATACACCCATAAAATTGACACCCGCTGGGTATGTTTTTATGATCTTTACAAATTTGACTTGCTGTGAAAAACTCGATTTTTTCAAACTTTTCTTCCATTATAATCATATAACTAATGTGAAGACTTGCAAGTGGGAATCTTGCCAGGGAAATGTTGCAAAGTGGCACTGCTTCAGATAAACTTAAGTATGGTATTTAACCCCAAACAAAGAAATCTGCTTGCTGAGCTGAGATGGACTAAAAATTTGATTTATTGTTACATCTTGTATGATAGAATTGCTTACTGCAAAAGATTTCACCAAGTTTAACTTTTCTGCAGAATCTGCCTAAGTAAGTGCAGTGTTTCTCTGCTATATTCAGACTGCTAACCCTGTAGTGTAAGATTTATTTCCCAAGAGACCATTCATGTTTAACACTGTACATGTATTCTGCGTGTGTGTGTGTAGGAGGGGGATCTCTCCCTTCAAACACAGTGTTAATGTTAGACACGATACTTACAAAATCAATTTTAGGCTGACTCAGCTACATGTATATTAATGTAGAGAAAATCACTAATAGAGTATAAACTGTGGACATCGTGACATCATGAACTCCTCTCTTAAACCTAATTGATCCGAGAAGAGTTTAGTTCTGCCAATAACAATGAGAAGACATATAAATCAATCCTACCATCTGTGTAATACAGCCAAAATACCAACGGCTACAGGATTCAGTATCTAGATAAGAAATTATCAAAATTGTCTAAAGTTAGAAGAATAAAATATTTGCTTCTTTGAAATCATGGTTGGAGCCTAAAACATGATTTTATTATGTAAACTTTTCTTTATTAATTTCACATTCTTGTTGTTATATTGTCTAAAGTAGCAAAACAAACAATAGCTGTGTTTAATATATTCATACATTATAAAACCAGGAAAATTTATGGGAATAGAATATAATTCAAAAGATAATAGGATGAAATCGAGAAGACTGCAGTTTGTGAGCTACATGAAACCAGGGCAACACACATCTGATCTGTTTGGAGTCTCTTGTGATTGCCATGTCTTGTGGTTCTCTTCACCCATTGAACTGGCAGTTTATTTCTTATGATTGAAATAAACTAAAGGATGGCGTCAAACCCCAATCAGACAGAAACTATTAAAGAAAGCCATGCTCTTGACAAACCCACTGAAAAAAATAAATAAATAACCGACTGACACCCATGCAGTGCTCTGATGAGAACAATCCTCTGACAGTGTGACGGTGCGTGAAAACACATGGGAAATGAATCCCAAAATATATAAATATGTTGGACAAAAAGCATTGATGATTAAGACGGGCAATTTCCTGCTGAGCAACAGTTTGAGAGGCAGCTGTTAATTAGGTTGCTATTCTGAGAAATCCAGTGTTAAGTATAAAGAGGAAGCCTTGATGAGTCTGCATCATGATGACAGGAAGGGTGTGGAGTATACAGTAGGCACTTGTGCGTTGAGGCACTGAGGTGCTTCTCTTTGTGGAATGTGGGAGTTATGTCATTGTGACCTCCTTCAAATCTTCTCAGGTTTCCGAATCTGTCACTAGCCCTACCCTAGCTTTATCTTAACAGTGTGAAACCACTACACTACCACCATATTAATCATAATCAACTCTCAGATTAATTGTTTTTCTTCTTTATGTCGAGTTTATCAACAAACTCTTTTCTTTATAACATCCAATTAACAACTTAAACAAATGTTTTTTTAGGAGAACATTGCAAATTTATTATCAAGAGTATTCCCTGTATACCAAAACATGTTCTTATTTTACTAAAAATTAAAATGCTTGCAAGTTTAATACAAATTAAACATGCTTTAACAGAGATGGCTTGATGTTGTTCAGGTTTGAAAATTTGTTCCATTTCATTTGTCAATCAGATTTCCCAGAATGATTTTCTTGTGATGCCCAAAGTCTCTGAATGTTCTACAAGGATACTTTCTATGTTCTCAACCAAAGAAATATAAGTTCAGTTTATCAGAAAAATAATCTGTAAACCTTGACCAAATTATTATTTTAGATATTAGGATGTGTAGCAGATTTTGAATGAAAATGTGTTATAAATGTGTTTAGCATATGTCTATTCTATCATTGCCAGGTCTCAGATAAACCGAATTGCCTACGAGGGAAAGATGTTCATTGTACATAGGGCAGCAACTGAGGTAAGAATCCACAAAATTCTTCACATTTCTACCTGATTTTACCCTCCTGTCTCGCCAGTGTTTTACATGGTTACCGTTAGCAACAAATAATTCACCAAGATGGAGGTGGCTATTTTTAATTTAGGTTAAGCTGTCTCCATCTCGAAAGGTCAATGGCACGAGATACAGTTGTTGTTTATGTAACTTTGGTGAACACATTCATCTAGTACACGGTAGTACATTTTTTCAGTCGCCCATCTTTATTTTGTTTACTTACTTCCATCAGCAGCATGTATAACATATTTCTGCACAATATGAGCTGCGTGAGAAAAGCTGAGATTCTGAACATAATTACCTCCAAGGAAAAAAGACTTCTCATCTTTAATTTACTGTTATCTGCTGAGGGTATAAATAACATCCGTGGAACATAAACAAACAGATATTAGAGAGAGACTTGTGCTATATTATATATTATTACATACAAGTAGTTACGGTATGAGAATATGGTTGTGTGAGGTAAAGAATGCAAGAAAATATTCAGCCACATTGAGCTAGATCCAGACTAGGAGTAAACAGTATATGAAGCTTCTCTAAAAATAACAGCTCTCTTCAATTTGAAGCCTACAACAGTTGCATCTCTTCTGGTAGCTATTTTAGAAGATTCTACTGGCAGAATATATCAGGCAACAGAGAGAAAACAGCTTTACTGTATATCTGCCTGCCAAAATTCATTATTTATGTGAAGCAAATGCTGAATCCACTTTTTTGTCCGTTATGTTCAGCCAAAAAAAAAATGGTGCATTTTATTTTATTCTGCTATAAATCCCCTTCCATTGGGCAAATGATTGCCTTATATTTTTTGCATAGCCGACTTTTCTTTACATATAAATGGTATGAGCAAGATAACTAACATGTTAGTAAGAATATGTCAAAATTTGACCGGAAACTGCGATATTAATTCATTGCCAGTATCTTTTTTGTAATAATCTAAGTAATTACAGGCAGAAACTGCTGCGATTTTTTCTCATTTTGGTGAAGGATAATTCAGTTAAAATCATTTTATTGATCAGAAGCTGAAGATGTGTTTAATAAATGTGGGATATTTGTGTATGCTGTATGGATTTGCATCAATTAACAGAAAATGGGTTAGATTGAAACCATAACCAAAAGTAGGATAAATGTTGTGCCCATTGTCAATATTTTCAATGGTTTTTGTAATGTTTACTGAATGAGGATGGGGTTTGGTACATGTATGTGTGATTTGAATTTAAAATGTGTGTAAATAACTTATGTTAAAGACGTCTCTGTTACTAACATTTTACAGGAAGAAGCAACAACAAATTCAAAGAAAGTAAGTTTCCAATTCAAACCATTATTTTATGGTGGAAGCACTGTCAGCCATTTTAACTACCTTTCTTGACAGTCTGTTGTGGTTATATGCACGATTTTAAAACTGTTTTTTTGTTATAATTTGCTGTACACTTGTAATGTGCTCTTTCTCATAAAGCACACATGTGTTGTGTTCACTGTTGATTAGTGTCTAGATTATTGTTTCAAATGCACCATTTAAGTTTATTGACAGTAATGTGTAGGATTGCTGGCCAGTTGTCATTAAAAAATCAGTTTGAGTGGTGAAGGCATCACTTCCCTAAAGAATCCACGCCTGAGATGCATATATACAACTGTCATAAAACGAAAATAATATGTTTGGAATTGCATGTGTAGTTTCAAGCAATAAATAAAACAATATTTATTATTAACAAGTAGAGCCTTTAACTTCCAAATGTGGAGAAGAGTAAACTAGATTATAATCTTTGTGCTTTTAGTTGATATAGAATACTTGTCTTGGCTGGAGAGAGACTTAAGCATGACATGGAAAATAATCTGCTTCAACTTTACTCTGCACTTCAGTTTAACATCTCTTCCTTTTCTCAAGAACAAAAAAAAGATCTGAAATTGAGAATAATTACTGTTACCAGAAAACACATTAAAGTTGATAAATTCTGTCCCAGATTTACCCTTATCTTTTAGTGTTACCATTATTAGTGATTTGGTATTGAGGTCAGCTAACATAAAGCCTGACTAATTGAAGGTTGTTTTCTGGTGCCCAGAGGCCTTCAAAGCAAAGGGGAATTGGATTTGTTGTGATGTCCAGCACTGTAAAACTACACACATTGTCTTATTGCACCTTCTGTTTTGTCCTGTGTTCATATTGTATCTTGTCATTGTTTGCCGGTACCATGAAGTTTGGTTTCCCATTGAGCTGGTATGCAATCACAGGAAGTTAATAACCTATGTACACATGTAGCAGGTATAAAAATGTTTATAAATAAGCAATCCAATTTGATTTTGCTGGGAATAAGCTGCAACAATAGCTTGTGTTAGTGAGTGATGATTCTGTAGCTGAACACTAAACGTTTAGTAAATAGGTGTTTGAGGAGATGGATTTGTTTGAGGCTATCAACAGCTGGCACATCTTGAAAAGACCACATGTTGATGATTACATATTTAAGATTTGTGAAAATAAGATACATGTGTAGTTCCTCTCAACTTATATAAAATTGTCTCATTTTTAATTAATTGATAATCATTTGCCAGGGGATTATCTTTGGGAAAAATATGTAGAGTGATACCTAAATGTAAAACATAAGTCGGTTTTTACTTTATCAACATCACAGTTCTAGTTAAATTCTTCTGACACTATAAATAATGCGCTAGAGATTTAATGTTAGTGAATTTCTTTGATGACACCTGGAAATGCGTGTTTTGAGACATTTATATTCGTTGTAATTAGCAAAGGAAGTGTGTGGGGATATTGTCCTACTTAAAGTTTAGTAGACAGGGAAGGTTAGCCAACTGTCAAGGTCATTGTGCTGACAGAAATAATGGTTCATGTAACCAGGTGCATGTCAAGTGGTGAAGTGGCAACTGAAATCCTTATACCAGGGCTAAAACACGGATTCAGTGCAGCAATTTTACATGTTATGTACAACAGTGAAATTAAGAAACACACAGAGTTATGTGGTGATAAATAAAACATTATCTGAGCCGTCTCAATTACACACCTGATAACATTTTTCTCATCATCTTAACAAAATAAATAACTTTCCAGTACATTAAAAAAAAATTGCCAATGTGGTTTTCACATTAAATTTTAAAAAAAATAATAAGTGAGCATTTTTTTAATGTAATTTTATTCAGATTTTTCTTTACAAAGAGCTTATATTATTATTTCCTCCTTTTCTTTTCAAGTATTATAAAAATAAATTAACAAGTACAAAATGTGGCTGAAAAACAAATAAAAAGGTATTATGTTTGCAATTTATTTACAAATTGTTTTGCATGCAACATATGTGTGTGTATTTGTCCGTTATCTGCACTTTACTGGAGTATTATTTCTACATCTCATAACTGGAACAAATCAGTGACATTATTTCTGGTACATGTATTTTGAGTAAGTTAACATCTTATAAACTTACACAATTGATATCATCCTTTTTTAATGGGATGTTTACTTGTGCGTCAAGTGGTATCTGTATTTTGTGTATTTATTTAACTTTTTGTATTCAGTATGATGTCCTATCAAGCTTCCATACTTCCACTTTGTATGATCTATCTAGATGATTTTATCACTATACAGCTGTTAATATCTGCATCTGGTTCCAGGGTATACATGTACAAATATATCTATAATATACAGACCTATATAGCAACATTGTGTGGCATATGGCAAGAGTAGTCTATATGAATGTATTATGGGTTATATGCTTTAGCACTGGCATATGCTATATGGTGGTTGGAACAAAATATTACAATAAATGCAGAGAGCAAATGATAAAAGCCTGTTTTAAGGATGAATTGATAACAATGACACAAATTGGTGAATTTATGTGTCTAATGACAGAATTCTTTCAATTACTGGTATTTTTGTCAAATAAAAGCAAATTTTTGTGAAATCCACTCCTTGATGTTTGAGGTAGTGACAATTTGAACATAAAAAACTGTTTTAATCATTCTACCAGACTATGTAAATGAAGATGTCTTGACATCAATTCTAATTGCTTCTCGATGAGGGAACAAGTAATGCACGATTTCAATGTTTCAAGTTTACTTTATTACTTTTTTAATTAACCTTGACACATGTGTTGCATTCTATTGCGACACACAGAATTTGTTGATACAACCTAATTCTAGGGGACTTTTAGATGAAGTGTAGGCTTGAAGAGTGAAATTCAGAATTACAAATATGCAAAGAATATGATATGCCTAGTGTTATGGTCTACATGTGCAATATACTGTTAACAATCGAAGTGATTTCATTGTGTCTGTGTTTTGTTTCTCTTGTAGCCCAGATCACACCAGTTTCTCTGTACTGGTGGAACCATGGTAGAACTTTTCATTTTCCTTTTGGTTTAGTTACAAATTCCTCAGTTTTTGTTTTGTATTTTTGTCAGTTTTTATCTGGTGACATGTTATATGCAAGCTCTATCTATACCAAGCTACCGCACCGGGGCTATTTCTGTCAGGTCTTGAAATCATTCAGTTTCAAGATAATTAAATCCCACTATTTAAAATTGCAATTAACTGAAACCATCCGTTCGTATAATGTGCTGTGTATTGCATGGTTAAAGGCAACTCGCTTGCTTGATTCATTCTAAAATATACTTTTTGTTATTTTCATTTTTACTTTTATCAGAGTAGCAAACTAATGTTTATGGTGGATATAACACTTTTGTCATCAGTTCATTATACCACTGTTCGCTAATAGATCATATAAAAAAATGTGGGAACAGCTACCTAAAAAACATCAATATTTTATGAAGCGGCTTAGTTCATAACAACCAATAACATGTACAATTTGGAATTCAACCTTTCAAAAAAATCTTAATCCAGTTTTTAGATATATTTTAGTATTTTGAAATGGAATAAGATTTTTCCGAAAGCTTGAAGTCCAACATGTACGAGTTATTTATCATAATTTTTTAAAAACATATGAAGTTTACTAAAATATTTGAGTTTGTTTTACAATTCACTTGTTAATAACTTTTGGATAATTTTGCAGTTAATACATTATCATTTGTCAAATGAATAGACTTAAAATCTCTTGAAATAAACCAGCTCTAAATAATCCATCTCTATATCAGGTTAAACTTAAACAAAGACAAAAATAAATTTTAATAAAACTCCCATAAGTATGCCATATGTCATATAATTAACATGAATAACAAACAAACAAACACATAATGTCATTTGGTGAAAAGTGTTGTATGGCAATTCCGTATGACATGATGTAGTTTTGTGAAATCATATTGTAGTCAAAACACAGTTTGTGAATGAGTGGACTGTGCTTTAGGGGACTACAATCTAAATCCTAGAGCTGTCAATCTTTATTACAAGTCAATCCGTAGCTGTCTCACAGGCTTTGAGTTTGACCAATCAATCATCCTTTGTATCGCATGTTATTATCTGTTCTGTACTGGTATTATTGACATTAATTTGGTCTTTATTCCAGGGATGTGTTGGGGGACTCTGTGTGAGATTTCTATTTACCTTTATAAATACTCTAAATCCCCTACATTTTTTAAGGAAAAGAAAACATTGCTGAAAATTCAATAGAATGATAGATGAGCTTAGATGTATAATTTATAGACTGAAATGCAGTGGTGTTCTTTTTTAGCTGTTTGTAGTTCAGGGCAAGCTAAATTGCATATGAGTAAATCACACGATATGACAATTGCGGGTCTGATTTTTACAAAGTTTCCTCTCGGTTTTCCACCATATTTTAGTAAGGAACTGTGTAAAGAGGAAAATCTATAGTCATCAGTGAAATATCTTTTGAGTATGACATTAAACCCTTATCAAACCAGGGTCAAGTATTGGGAAGAAATAGTTTATGGATGTTAAAAGAGCAGATGAACCTAGAGGAATATAAGTGTTCTACACTAATGTATTGCAGTGTCTGTCCATAAAAATCCACTCCTATGGGTATTTAAAGTGTTGAGGGAAATCTGTTGGGATTGGACATTTTGTTTCTTTCCATTCATTACCCTTCATACCACCAAACACCCTAAGAATATCATTCAGAGAGGATGTGGTTACCATTCATATCAAACACCCTAATAATATCATTCAGAGAGGATGGGGTTACCATTCATATCAAACACCCTAAGAATATCATTCAGAGAGGATGGGGTTACC
>JAVFBX010215960.1:0-11657 GCA_034783855.1 Mopalia kennerleyi | reverse complement strand
TGAAGAATGGGTTAGGATTCCACGTGCCCAGATTCAAAGACTCATTCAGTCTATGCCAAGGAGGTGTCGCGCAGTGACTTCAGAGCCCTCGTGCGGCGCTTTTCGGTGACGACTACGCCTCCGCTGCAGTCGGTCCATAGCGAGAACATTACCACATACTTGTATCAACTTTAACTGTGCTACCCCCAAAAATTACTGAATTATCCCGCTTTGTATTAAAGAGATAATATATTAATATTTCGCCTATGCGTTTCTATTATAGTATATATTCCAATGTACTGCTATTGAAGTGTAACATTTAGGTCAAATTTATTGAGCGGAAATGTATTACTTGGAAAAAGCATTAACTGTAATCCAAATCGTATTTAGGTGCCATATTTAGGAGTAATAGCAAAATATAGGGAGCTTTTCGAAGGTTCGCTATAGGCTATGAAGCTTCCTGTTACCGCTTTGACGAGCCATTATCGCCTTTAACGACAGCATGGGTATGTTCTCGTCGAAGGTGTTATCAATTTAGTCTGTTGGGCAAATCGTATCTTCTTTCGTTGTCTACCAACGGTATAATCCAATAATCTAATCTGAGGCGATTCTTTAACGTTGACATCTGGCCATGTTGACCAATCTACCCAATCAACAGACTGAACTGAGTCACGTGACTTGGGTTTTACCCCGATAAATATACAATTGCCGACATGATATAGCTGTATCGTCAATAAAGCATAAGACTGCATTGACGATACCTGGATCTATTACAGCTAGAAATAGCAGAACGCTACCATGGGTTGACACTTTATCTTCCAATATATAAAAATTGCATGGCCTTACCCTGACTAAAACCATCTTGTTTTCTTCCTTGAACACTTTTGGGTTAGACTGACACATAAAATGATCACTCGATCACTCCATTTTCATGTCCAAATCAATCACTTCTTAATAGCAGTACCACACTCGCTTAAAAATGTCTTCCGCGATATTAGGTCATGCGCATTCAACGTTATTTAGTATTCAGAGGCAGACCGTATTTCCAAAGTTTTGGTACAGCTGTACCTCGTAACTTTATGTACTGTATGGTCTATATAAGATACGTATTCGCATCTATTGGAAGGTAGATCTTGCATGGTATGGTGACGACATTCGGAAGGTATACATGCATTATAAACGTTATTCGCGCACCTACCTCGAAATTTCATGCAGATTCCAGCTCTAAGGTATCACCAAGCCATCTTTTGTCTGATTATCCCGTTTTTCGGGATTTTCATTAAAAAAAGTTTATAACATATATTCGCCAGAATTTAATTCACAATCAAGTATGGAAATGAAATACTCCGAGATATGCCAAATCAAAAGCTTGATAAATCCAAGACAATACAAATTTAGGAAATATAGTTCCTGACATCCGGCAGAGAAAAATTATGCAAGTCTTATATACTACCATCGACATTGGGTGTCTTGGGTCAGCGGTTTTAAAAAGTGGGTTGAATAAATTCTATGTGTGACGGTAACGAGGAGCGAACGGTGTAAATAAAAGAGGCTGATATAAACTCATGTTTGGCAATCAGCGAGTTTATTCTACGCTTGTAGAACAAAGTAGGCCGAATCAAATGTGTAGGCCTATGTCTTGTGAACCGACTCTGCAAGGGCTGTGGAAGACATAAATGTATCACTCACCATCTCTATATTCTCTGGCGATTAAAAATCGGACGAAAATATCAAACGTCTTTGATCCGAGCAACTACACACGTGGCGATTTTTTCAGCGATTTGTACAATCAGTCTATACACACTGCTTCCAACTAGAAACAAAAACCGCACTGTCGTTTTTATATAATTGCTGCCAACAGTTCAGACAGGCTCGGCCAGGTGATAAACCCACCTCCGAATTTTAAACTAACGGTTATGCCTACTCGGTTGCCAATGTAACATGGGTTATTGTCTTTCAAAAGATAAAATGGAAATAATAAATTTTGGTCCTAAATATTTTGTCTTTCCTTTTAAGAGGAGTAAATTAATAAACTTACTCAGCCTCTAATGCTCGCGCTTCTTCAACCTCAAATGAATGGGCAGAGAAAATGACACGCCTGTATCGAATACATTGTTTTTGTTGCAGCAGTTTAGTTTCTACCAAACAAATGGGTTGATGAAATGTTGCTGCATGACCCTTTGCTTTCGATTTGTTTGATAACATCGTACTCAAGGGTATTTCACTTATATGACGACGGATTGTCCACCTCCCACTGTTCCTTGCCCTATGATGTTGGAAAATCGACAGGTTATCTCGTAAAAAAAAAAAAACACCCTCGCAATTGCCGGAGCCACATCTTGTGACTCTCGCTCATATACCGGAGGGTCGACAGACGGACTCGATCCCGTAAATGGTACGTTGAAATAGGCTTTAGAAAGCGCACTCGCTAATCACTAAACCACGGGCCTCTTTGCTTTCGAAGGAATTGGAGTGCCAGAAACCACATGTAAAATCATGAGAGTACACGATTCTTTACCTTAGTACAAACTCATCACAGCTGTAGTAGTTCAGGGGAATTGATTGGCTCGCCAGTGTATAAGAGTCAATGTCTCGACTGAGAAAAGAACGATTCAGATTCACCAAATTTGAAATTTCAATTTATTTTGATGGAAGTTTCTTGTTAATAAAATGTATATACAGGTATCGGTGAAACAGGATATTTGCTACAAGTTTGAATGAGCGCCAGCCATAATTAAGTGAAATACCCTTGATTGCTGCGTGAAACTGATCAAATATAAACTATAGCAGATACAAACTCGATCTAAAAATCATAGGAAATTGTTATTGACAGTGTAAAAAGAAATGCAGTAAGGCCAGATATAACAGATTTCCCAGTCAATGGTCTGGTACTTTATTAGCTTTTCTTGCTCTACGGGATATCTTGTACAATATAGAACATAGAAACCTAAAATGACTGTATCTACATGAATGGTGAACACAATAGTTGAGGGGCAGGTTTCATGTGTAGTTCGGCATCACACTCTACCTCAAACAAATTAACATGAAAGAAGGATTCCCAAACTAGACATACTGCCTGGAAATTTGCCTCTTCTTTTGAAACATTTTTTTATTTTATTTTACATGACAAAAACAAACAAAACGAAAAAGACCTGTTAAAATACAGGCCTATGAAGTGAATCGAAAAATTAAATTAAAAATAATAATTTGAACTCGGAGCGACTGTATCGACCCATTTGTTCACCAATATTAAAGAATAGATCCCCAGTTAACAGCCCTCTTAATATACAAGATCATTCAATAAGTTTAAAAATGTGAGTGGCAAATTTACAAAGCTTTGACAAAAAACAAAAATAGATGACCATTTTCAAGATGAGCAGTTTTTTTTTGATGAGAAAGGAAACCGATGACAAACACTCTCATCTCTAGCTGAGAATTTACAAACTGATGGTGATTGTAAACGTAAACACATTGAGCTGCCTATATTACAGGCATGCACGTCATGATTAAGGGGAGATAACTTCTTACAAACGAAGCTGGTGAAAGTGACAGACATTACACGATTAGACAGAGCTGGAGAAAAAACACCAAACGTTGTCAATGTACAAAATGTTGGCTTTTATTTCACGTTAGTAACAATGGAGGCTCATTTTTCAATTCTTATTAATAATATAAACAAAAAGATCTGAATTGATGTAATGTGAAGAATTTAGGATCACCAGTACTGAATCCAGTCTAAAAATAGAGTAAATAGAAACAAACTTGATTGAAAAAGGTGTGGTAGCAATATGTAAATAGGCCATGTGATGCGATTGATTCGCACGAGGAACAGCAATCACCTTGGTAGTCTGCACGTGATTGGACTGTTCGCCCTGTCGCCACCTCGCCACATGTACATGTCTCGTCCTGCCTGAGGTAGCTCAATGTGGTACAAGTGGAAACTAATCAAATAAGCCGGGGAGCCTGGGTGCATGCTATTTAAAGTTTAAATATATACAGCATTGTTTGAGTATGGTCGTCACTAGTGACAACCTTAGCCTAGAACAACAACTTTCTTATTTGACAAATGAACATTTTCTTTACAATAAACATCTGTTTCATTTACATTAAAAATGAACTAATCATTTTAGGTTTTAACTTTATTTCCATTTAAATATAAAAGTAATCCAAACCAAATAAGCAAAAAAGGCAAACAAACTTCTCAAGTATCCAGAAATGGACACTGACTGTTTGTGTACATTTTCAACCAGAGATAAAAATATTTCTGCTCAAAAGCATTTTGACCTGATGTGGCAAACAGGTCATACACAAATTTCTCCAGTCTAATGAAATGTGCCACATTCGTATATAAATATTGCAACGTCTCCCCTCAAACTAGCAGGCGGAACAAAAAATAAAAGAAAAAACAAATGAAAAGTGAAGAGAAAATGACTTAATATTAATATAGTCCTATAAAGATGATCAGACGTCAGTTTTTATCTTACAATGTATGATCCAAAAAACAGTGAATTTGCATCAGCAAAACTGAATAACAGTACAGGGAAAAACAACACACCATCTATTGCAAAATAAGTCTCTTTTTTTTAAAATTACAACATAGAGGAAATATTAACACTTAGAAGGAATTGTTCTGGCTTACACAAAGTAATTATCACTTTGAAAAAGCTTATGGCATACAGTACATATATTATTATAGATATATATATATATGTAGAGATTCAGAGAACATGTGACCCAGGTTCAGAGTGATTTGAGCGAGTCCGTTACCATGGTGGCATGGTCTGTGACATCACTCTGGAACATGGTTTGCAGGATAAACAAATGCAGTATAATGCTTTAGAATAACCAGAGAAAGATAATAAAAAAATGAATCAGAAATTCAAGTATGCAGAAAAACAGTTCTGTAAATACAGAAGAAAAAAAACAATAAAGGAAGTTTTAGTTTTAACTATCTTTGATTGATCTTTTTCAAAAATAATCGGAAAATAACACAAATCTGTGTATTTAAAATCCTGGTACAAATACGAAAATACAGATATATTGTCGAAGTCTCCTCGTTATTACCTCCCCTGAATGATCCCTCGCTCTGCCACCAGGAGGAGGTTTAATGAAGTAGAAAGCACACTCCCATCTCAACGTCATCATGACATTGCTCCAAAACTGTCTCGCAGAAGCTGGTATGTGCAAATCGGAATTACATTTATTAGTATTTTGGTCATGACAAAAATTCAAAGTAATAAGATTTTGTGTGTCCAATATTTGCATTCGGTGGCCTCAAATACTTAATGGTTGTTGATTATCAGAAACAAATACATGTATGAATTGGCCATGCAACAGTTTCTGTACATATTCAACAGCTAGCTAAAAATAAACGCAAACTTTACAAATACGCTACCACCCATAAAGCATAGAGACATAGATAAAACAGTCTTTCAAAATTCTAAGTATAAAATTAACATAGCAATGAAATAAAATAACAAATGAGCATAAACAATGGTGGGAGTGAATACTACTGATGACAACCGTAGGTAGGCCTTTCATACAAACACACCTCACATATTAAATACACTAAATACAATATAAATACTAGAAATCTCTTTCCACACAACACATTTATTCAATGGCACTACCTTTCTTCCCTCACAGAAAAGTGGGTTAGACGAGTTAGATGTTAAATGAATTAATAAAAGTGATGGAAGAGTCCACTTTCAGTCTGTGAAGGGGAGAAAGGTCGATGTTCAGTAGTATCTTCCCAACCACTGAGATGCATGAATGGAAGTATATATGTTTTTCGATAGAAAATAATGTGTGGATGTTTATGTGAAGTGAAGAGGCAATATAAGAACAGTGTCTGGGGTTGTAGATTCACTTAAACAACCCTCATACAACTCAGATCTTTTAACATATAATAAACCCATAATTACCAACAATGAGCAAAATCATGTGATCAGTCACATGACCTTTTCATATCGGTCACATGAAATTTGTAAATATATATGTGTGTATATAGATATAGATATATTTATA
Organism: Mopalia kennerleyi; assembly: GCA_034783855.1. NCBI lineage: Eukaryota > Metazoa > Mollusca > Polyplacophora > Chitonida > Mopaliidae > Mopalia > Mopalia kennerleyi. The sequence goes on along the minus strand of JAVFBX010215960.1, from coordinate 5,651 downwards.
TATATGCATTATTTTATATATAATATAAAGAAATAGTTGCACACACACACTTTATACACATTACAGTCTGGTCTTGTTAGAAAATGAAGAAATAATCTTGAAGCCAAGGCTTGCTAGGCAAAAATAGTGAAAACAAGGGAGGACACTACAGGTACTGTATCCAAAACTCACGGAAAAATCAGAAACTTCTACGTGTTTCAGACAATGAAAAACAATCATGCAATCATATAATGAGAGTAAAATGTCTACTCAGCTTGGTTACTCATAGAAGAGGTTAATTGAAGAAGCATAAAAAGGATTAGCAGTAACTACAAGGGCCTGGAGTCGAGCTAGCTTTGGCTTGTCAAGACTATCACTTGTTCAAACAATCCTGATGGTAAAATGTCTGTGTGCCAACTGTTTTCAAGTTTCACCACCACGCTCACCAACAACGACTCAAAGATTAGGGCATGTCTGATGGCCAGAAGCACCACTCAATAAACACACAAATAATCAGAGCAGTGCGCGCAAAAAAAATAGAGGGTGAACATACATCACACATCTGGCGGAAAAAGATTTCAGTGCTGTTTAAAGGCTAATATTCTGATCAGCTTTCTGCTTTTCTTAAATTTTTCTAACACAAAACCGAGTTAAGGCTTGTACAACATAAAGTTGAAGAATTTAGCTTGAGAGAAAGAGACATCTAGAGCAGAAATCACCAAAAGCAAAACACAGTTAGTCGCGATTATTGTATGGTCTTGCCCTAATCCTTGAGCCGCTTATGATCGTGAGTCGTGTAACACTGCCAACTAGTGGCCAGGTGGAACTGAACGCGGTATTAAATATCTCTCTTTACTTTAACATACAAACCATAAATTATGAACTAATTTACAATGGGCTCTCTATATTCTAAATAAGGATTTTATTGCATGAAATAATCTGGATGATCGGAGTCTTTTTCAAACCGCTTAGCTTCCTCCAGCATACTCTCTTTAATCTTTCGGATAGCGTCAGATTCGTTTTGCTCCTGAAAATCACAACAAGGAGAGAGTTTAATCATGAGACTGTCTCTGGAGAAAGGTAAAGGCTGCCAAGGGTGATGAGGCGAAAGATTAGTAAGGGAGACATGAGGTACTATAGAGCCGTCACAACCATTACCAAATATGGCACACATGACTTGCCCACACATCTCCAAACTAAATATATATGCACGAGGATCGCAAGGTTTGACAGCCTTATTCCATGCGGTGTGGAGGACAGAGGGGAAGAGGTAATATATATTCATGAGAGAGGAAGATAAAAAAAAAATGTCAATGAAACTAGCACGAGAGGGGAGTACCAAATGCAGGAAGTATGTTTGAAGCCTCAAAGTGTCGTCGTTGTCGTAATCAATGATGTTTGATGAAGAGGCATGGCGATTCCAATGCCATCAAGATTGTTTGGCTCGACTCAAGGAAGACTTTCTCCCGGGTCAGCACAACACAACAGAAATAGAGAGTCAAAAATCATAAACAGAAAAGGTAAAAAAAATAAAAAGATAAATCAAAAGCCATAGCCACCACTCCATGCAAACTGCCCATAACCACAGATAATACTAGAGAGTGAGAAAGAGAGTATAGGAGAGAGACAGTAGAAGGTCATGGCCAAGGTCACATCCTCCTACTACCTCTCTCTTCACCAGATCATATAGCTGGCTGTTTGGGTTAAGTCTGAATAGATAACATCGCCAGGTCAACATTAATACACATCATCAAATAATGAATGGAAAAAAACAGCAAATAAAAGATAGAAAACAACCAAATGATCACAAGGAAAGACTCACATTTTCCTGGTAGCCCATGTTATAGCCCATATCGCCCCCACCCGTTGGGGGTAAATCATCTCGAGGTGTTCCGGGGCCGTTTGCTGGGGAGCTCTTCATACCATCCATTTCACCTGAGGAGAGAGACTCCATGTCTTAAACTACTGCTATAGACCCAATCTAGTAAGGTCACTCAATCAATACTGATGCTATTGATTTTTAAAAACGGGATATAAAATCATGACTGTAAGAGAAGAAGAGATCTGTGGAATCTCAAGTGTTTAAAAAAGTCCAAAAATCATGACTATAAGAGAAGAGATCTCTGGAATATCAAGTCCAGGTTTCAAAAGCCTAGTGGTTTAAAACAACTTTAGTCCTTGAAATTTAACAGATGAACTATGTAACTAAACAACTTGGTTTGTTTCCTGGACATCTCTTGATGATGGCATAATAAATGCTGAAATATTGAGTCAAAATGAAGTTATCGTTTTTCAGCAAAACACTACTTGTGTTTTATGTTTCCTTGATTTTCCTTAACTTTCTAAAGGCTACTAGACTCACAACAGCAGTGTTTCCCCAGTCACTCCCTTGTTGTCGATAAGACACCCTGTTGCAAAATATCCCACCCAGTGCAATAACATGGTACTAACACTACACTATTTTTGTCAAAGCGGAGTAGCTGGCAGGTCCTCCACAGACTCCATTTGAAAAAAAATAGGATCAATTTCCATTCCTTCTTAATATTGAGAACATTTTCTTTCTTCTAACAGTAAACACCTTAGTGCTTATCATCATACTATGGTTAGTGGACATGTGCTTTGGTGGATTGTTTGTTTGTTTGATTGGGGTTTAGTGTCGTACTCAGTGGTATTTCACTTATATGACGAAGGATTGTCCACTTATTTCAATTTACTTTTGAAGATAATTTAAAAAAAAAATAACAATTTATTAAAAAGTTACACGTATGATATCCAAAAGATGTAAATGCTAAAATAAGGTAAATAAGATGACACTTTGGCCGCCATTTGCATATAGAATTGGGGGGAAATCATTTCCATTGTCTGAACAGGACGAATCAACAGTGACAGTTTGAAATTAAAATGTGCAGCAAATGATAAAATGTGGAATAGCAGCAATATATTCAACATTGGCAGTTGTGACAATGGTGGTATCTTGATTAAAAGTAAAATTGGTTTTCAATCATTCAGTTGAAATAATGGTAAATTACACAATGGTAGCCATACATATTGTTAAATTTGGTCTTCTACAATCCCATCTGTAGTCTTAACACATGGAAGCTACATTCTCATGTTCACAACATGAATACTGTTAAATATGGAATGCCATGGTTTTGCTGAATTTGGTGAAATGCAAATCTTACTGTCGACTCTTCAAAGTTTGAAGTGTGTGTTGGTATTCGTGTTCCTAACATGTTGGACATGGAAAGAGACAAAGAGCATTTTCAAGTCACCCCTGTACTAAAGTAGTGGGGTGACAAAAAGATATGAAAGACACTGATGTGTTGTATAAGCTTACAGATATTACCGTTCATTACAGGGGGCATATCAGGTCCCATTGGCCCCATCCCTTGTTCTGGACCACCCATAGGGAACTGTGAAGAAATAGATATTAATGGTTACATCTTGAAACAGACAGAACAATGTTGTTACCTTAGTCCTAAAAATGACTTTTTAGTCTGGTTTTGTGCACATCTATTTAAAGAAGTTAATTAACAGCTAAATCTTGCTAAAATACTTTCCACTTAATTTCAGCTCCAAACTCGTCTAGTAAGGGGAGATGTTTATTTGTTTGATTGGGGTAAACGTTGTATTCAAGGGTATTTCACTTATATGACGATGGATTGTCAACTTCACACTGTTCCTTGCCTAAGAATGGTGGAAAACTAGGAGGAAACCTCATAAAAACCACCCACACCATTGCCATCATGTGACTCACTCATATACCAGAGGGCAAACAGGTGCACTCAAACTCGTGAATGGACATAATTGTGAAACAGAGCTATTTAATGAAATTAGTGTGTAACCAACATTGAGTTTGTTTGTTTGATTGGGGTTTAACGTCGTACTCAAGGGTATTTCACTGATATGACAACGGATTGTCTACTTCACACTGATCCTTGCCCTATTATGGTGGAAAACTGAGAGGAAACCTAGTAAAAACCACCACCGCGATTGCCAGAGCCACATCTTATGACTCACTCATATACCGGAGGGTCGACAGAGACTCGATCCCGTGAAAGGTACATCGAAGTAGGCATTAGAAAGCACACTCGCTAACCACTACGCGACGGCCGCGGGCCCCAACATTGAGAGCAAGGTGGAGACTTGCCTCCCTTACCATGAGATCTAAGCTGAAAAAAATTGCCGTTATCAAGAGCCTGGTATTTCTATTGGGGTTTGATTGATTGATTGGTGTTTAACACTGTACTTTATGGTATTGCATTTATATGACAGCGGTGTATTCCAACAAGAATTGACACTAGCACAACCAAGATGTGAAACATTTTGATAATGTTGCAAAGTTAATTTTCTGCCAGTGCTATGTAAAGACAGCATTGCTACACTTTGGGGTTTGATGTCACACTCAAGGGTAGGTCATTTATGATAACGGATTGTCAATTTCACACTGTTCCTTGCTTAAATATGATGAAAAACCAGGAGGAAACCTCTGCAATTGCTGGGGCCACATCAAGAAGGGCTATGACTGGAAGAAAACTCATATATTCTAGGGAGAGAATTGATTGGTTTGGAGTCTTGTTGGAAGCCCAGGTGAATATGTGATCAATACAGTGGGAAGTCTAATTCTGGCTAGATACATGTACTCCAAGGGGAAAATGGATTTACAGAATTAAATTTAACTATTTGTTATGATAATTTTCAATTCTGTTTTTACACCAGCAGTATACTGTAAAGAATAAGAGAAAACAAACATCAATTTAAGATCAAGGCCTCCAGCCAAGACTTAAAGACAGCAGGGGAGATAACTTACCCCGGGCATCCCAGGCATTGGGCCACCTTTCATCATATACATACTGTCACCGGAATTAGTAGAGTCTACAGAAAAAAATGTTATCATTGCTATACAAGAATCTTCAGATGTAAAGTTCATCAAACCAACTATTGAGTCGAAATAAAACTATTAGGTTCTAATAAAAGTACTACTAAATTAAAGTACCTGACATCAGTTAAAGGATTTAGTTTTTATATTAAATAATCATATAAACTGTATTACATTACAGCAATAGAAAACGAGGAGATTCCTTAAATATTTACTAGTCTTTATCTAATCAATCTTAAAGCTGTGTATAAAAAAATCTAGTAACTTTAAAAAAATCACATATAAGCAAGCTTATGTATAAAACAGCAAAAATGGATTGTAAAACACATTTTTATTTCCTCCCCAACCTATAAAAGCACCCCACCCCCCTCTATTACCAAATACTATGTCCTCAAACTTCATTTCAGACCTAATAGAAACACTTTGTGAGTGCATATCAACACAACAACAACAACACAATTGAAGCTATGAGATTTTTCAGGGATCTGAACAAATATCTTATCAAGCACCATGTAACCCCAATATCATTAATTCAACAGGCTGAGGTGCTCTGGATGTCACAGTCAGCATTTCTTCAAGATCATTGCCTTTTTTTAAGTCCCAGCCTATTTTAAGTTGGTGTATTTTCACAGTAAGCATATCTTCAAAGTCACTTTAGCGGGTGGTTGGAGGGAGCTTCATGTTGCCCTGGTGCTCTCAGGACTAAAGGGGAACATGAAGCTGATCTGTTTGTGGTGTCTGTATTGCGTCCTGTTTTAGTCCTGTATTTGTCCCGTCCTGTCTTTGTTTGTTG
>JAVFBX010215959.1:1752-14086 GCA_034783855.1 Mopalia kennerleyi | reverse complement strand
AAAATAATAATCGCCCCCCCCCCCCCCCCCGATAGCTCAAAATTTGCGATTTTTGCTATTGCATATTCAAAAAGATGAGATAGTGATCTTTATCCCAGAGCAGACCCAATAAAAAAAATTGAATTAGGAGACTGTTAACTTTGATAATAAAACTTGACTACATTTTTTTGAACAGCGGTGTTTTAACAATCTATTAAATACAGGTAGCAACCTGGAGAGGATTAAAAGTCTGCCCGCTGTTCATATACGCGTATCAACAGTTCCTGTGTTTTGTATATTGAGCATTTATTCACTGACACCACATGTGATTGGTTGATGTTAATCTATCAAGATATTGATCACAGCTTGAATGGAATTCAACTAACATATAAATATGTTTAAATTGCTTCTAAAATACATACTGCTTCCGTAAATTCTCATCCTTAACATGGATACCAACATGGTCGTTCTGCCAGAAGTGCTGTAGCTCGGTTGGTTAGAGTGCTGGCCCTGCTATCCAGAGTGTAGTGGTTCGAATCCCATAGGAGGGAAGCCAAAGTTGCTTTCTCTGTCCATTTGAAAAATATAACGTGCATGGTATATTTCAGGAGTTATTAACATTTGTGTAAAATAAAATTGTGCATTTCATATTAGAATACAAATCATAGGGCCATAGGCAAGGGAATGAAATAAAAGCCAAACACACACGCAAAATGTAATTTATCAATGAGTATGGCAGAGAACAAAACATTATGCTTTATCATCGCAACGCTTAATATAGTTTAAGTGTCAGTCTGTCGACCATCAGGTATATGCGTGAGTCACACAATGTGGTTCCCGTAATCACGGGGGTGGTTTTTACGTAGTTTCCTCCCGGTTTTCCACCGTAATAAGACACGGAACAGTGTGAAGTGGACAATCTGTTGTCATATAAGTGAAATACTTTTGAGTACGACGTTAAACCCCAATCAAACAAACAAACAAATCGAGCGTTAATATGATGAAATACGATCACTTAAACAAGATATAATCTGCCAGCTTTGTGTTATAGGCCTCACCAGTAGGTTTAATATGAATGGACAGATAGAGTGTAGCAGGTGGTATGGTGACATATGACATGTATATGTAAACAAACGTATTGCTCATATAGACGTTACCACTTTTAACTAAGTTCACACCTGTTTGTAAAGTGTGCATGTGGTTCTAAGCATAGACGGTTTTACTCTGTGTTAGTAACAGCTCGTTGTAACTTAGATCTAATGACAAAGAGGGCACACGATTAGAGCGTTCTCTTTGTAAGTGGGTCAAGTGGGTAAGAGTTGGGGTTCTGGGTCGGCTATCTTCTTTCCTCATGCACCAACATGGCAACATATACACATGTGGTCGTAGTGTACAAAGTTGCCCATGCCGGCGCGAACACCAAGCAAAGAATCAAATATGTCGGTCTTTGGGCTCCCTGTTATCAGTAATATACGTGCGCAGTGCGGGTTGCTGGTGGGGGCTTCGGGTTTCCTGATGCTCTCTGAAGTAGGGTGAATCATGCGCACTTGGCTCTCAGGGCTAATTAAGGGGGGTGAGCGAAGCCTTTCTGCTCTGGCGTCTGTGTTTCACGTCTACTGATTGTCCTGGCTTGCCATTGATTGTTGCCAGGGACGTCTTAAATGTGGTCTCCTTCACACTTTGGGCGACCCGCGGCCGTGGCTTAGGGGCTAGCGAGCGCGCTTACTAAAGCCTACTTCGCTGTACCGTTCACAGGATCGCCTCCGTCTGTCGACCCTCAGGTAATGAGTGAGTCACACAATGTTGCTCCGGCAATCGCGGGGATGGTTTTTACGAGGTTTCCACCGTAATTTGGCAAGGAACATTGTAAAGTGGACAATCCGTCGTCATATAAGCGAAATACCCTTGAGTACGACTTTAAACCCCAATCAAACAAACACACAATCACTCCTTGGGTTAACACCTCGTCATAAGAGTGAAATGACCTCAAATTCTGTATTAAACCTCAAATAAACAATATTGTATCGTATCTTTGCAAATTGCATCGTATCTTTGCAAATTGCATATGACGTCGATCAGGTTGATTTCCTTCAACTATATAGCGTTTAACGACGACAGTTGACAGTTTAAGATTTTATAAAACGGATAGCAATAAGGAAAAAAACCACAAAGACCTGCGATAATTTTAAATACCATTAATGTAGTATCCAGACTAAGGAAAGAAATTATGTAACCTGCACTAAGGTATGGAATTATATAATCTTAAATAAGGTATGGAATGGTATAACCTTCACTAAGGTATGGGATGATATAACCGTAACTAAGGTATGCAATGATATAACCTTAACTAAGGTATGGAATGATATAATCTTAACTAAGGTATGGAATGGTATAACCTTCACTAAGGTATGGGATGATATAACCTTAACTAAGGTATGGACTGATATAACCTTAACTAAGGTATGGAATGATATAACTTAAACGAAGGAATGGAATGGTATAACCTTAACTGAGATATGGAATGATATAACCTTAACTGAGGTATGGAAGGATATAACCTTAACTAAGGTATGGAATGATATAACCTAAAGTAAGGAATGGAATGATATAACCTTAACTAATGTATGGAATAATATAACCTAAACTAAGGAATTAAATGATATATCCTTAACTAATGTATGGAATGATATAACCTAAACTAAGGAATGGAATGGTATAACCTTAACTGAGGTATGGAATGATATAACCTTAACTGAGGTATGGAATGATATAACCTTAACTAAGGTATGCAATGATATAACCTAAACTAAGGAATGGAATGATATAACCTTAACTAAGGTATGGAATAATATAACCTTAACTAAGGTATGGGATGATATAACCTTAACTAAGGTATGGAATGATATAACCTTATCTAAGGTATGGAATGATATAACCTAAACCAAGGAATGGAATGATATAACCTTAACTAAAGTATGGAATGATATAACTTTAACTAAGGTATGGAATGATATAACCTTAACTAAAGTATGGAATGATATAACCTTAACTAAGGTATGCAATGATATAACCTTAACTAAGGAATGGAATGATATAACCTTAACTGCGGTATGGAATGATATAACCTTAACTAATGTATGGAATGATATAACCTAAACTAAGGTATGGAATGATATAACCTTAACTAATGTATGGAATGATATAACCTAAACTAAGGAATGGAATGATATAACCTTAACTGAGATATGGAATGATATAACCTTAACTAAGGTATGGAATGATATAACCTAAACTAAGGAATGGAATGATATAACCTGAATTCAGGTATGGAATGATATAACCTTAACTAAGGTATGGAATGATATAACCTTAACTAAGGTATGGTATGATATAACCTTGACTGAGGTATGGAATGATATAACCTTAACTAAGGTATGGAATGATATAACCTTAACTAAGGTATGGAATGATATAACCTTAACTAAGGAATGGAATGATATAACCTTAACTAAGGTATGGAATGATATAACCTAAACTAAGGAATGGGATGATATGACCTTAACTAAGGTATGGAATGATATAACCTTAACTAATGTATGGAATGGTATAATCTTAACTGAGGTATGGAATGGTATAACCTTAACTAAGGTATGGAATGATATAACCTTAACTAGGGTATGAAATGATATAACCATAACTAAGGTATGGAATGGTATAACCTTAACTAAGGTATGGAATGATATATTCTTAACTAAGGTATGGAATGATATAACCTAAACTAAGGAATGGGATGGTATGATCTTAACTAAGGTATGGAATGATATAACCTTAACTAATGTATGGAATGGTATAACCTTAACTAAGGTATGGAATGAAATAACCTTAACTAAGCCACGGAATGATAAAACCTTAACTAAGGTATGGAATGATATAACCTAAACTAAGGAATGGGATGATATGACATTCACTATAAAGGTATGGTATGATATAACCTTAACTAAGCCACGGAATGATAAAACCTTAACTAAGGAATGGAATGATATAACATTAACTAAGGTATGGAATGATATAACCTTAACTAATGCACGGAATGATATAACCTTAAATAAGGTATGGAATGATATAACCTTAACTGAGGTATGGAATGATATAACATTAACTAAGGTATGGAATGATATAACATTTACTAAGGTATGGAATGATATAACCTTAACTAAGGTATGGAATAATATAACCTTAACTAAGGTTTGGAATGATATAACCTTAACTAAGGTATGGAATGATATAACCTAAACTAAGGAATGGAATGATATAACCTTAACTGAGGTATGAAAGGATATAACCTTAACTAAGGTATGGAATAATATAACCTTAAGTAAGGTGTGGAATGATATAACATTAAATAAGGTATGGAATGATATAACCTTAACTAAGGTATGGAATGATATAACCTTAACTAAGGTATGGAATGATATAACCTTAGCTAAGGTATGGGATCATATAACATTAACTAAGCCACGGAATGATATAACCTTAACTATGGTATGGAATGATAGATCCTTAACTAAGGTATGGAATTATATAACCTTAACTAAGGTATGGAATGATATAACCTTAGGCTGTGTGCCTTTACACGGTTATCAACGCTATTATACTAAACAGATCATTGTAAACATTGAAACTGTTAAAACTAACTTATTATAACTCATAATACTTGGAGGACAGTAATTTACGGGTGATAATATTGTTATATGATAGTTATTACCTTATGTTTTGATTACAGAGCGTCTTCCCCATAAAACTGTTCACACATACAGCGATCAATTACAGCCCCACCCCCGCTACATACAGCCCCCCCCCCCCCCCCTAAACACACAAACGCACACACGCGGACGAAACCACTCTGCGCATACATTGTATATATTTTATTTTACTTATAGCACTGGAGGAAAATTAACTTCATAACATTATTTAAACGCTTCACATCTTGTTTGTGCTAGTCACAATTATTGTTGGAATACACCGCCGCCAAGAGACACCCTTAAGCACGGCGTAAAACACTAATCAATACATTTTTCTTATAGCTTCTTAGACTCTATATTGATTTTTTGTGTATGTTTGTTATATATTTGTCTGACCTTTGTTGCAAAATGGCCAAATATCATATGACATATCTGTCATCAATTATCTCCATCATGGGCTCGATTCTCCACGGTCTAGAGCTAGCTTTATGATACCCTGGTTATTACCGTGTATAGGAGAACACAGAACAAATGTTACATACATAATGCTTCGGTATATAGTATGTATGGTATAAAGTAACCTATAAACATAGGATACAAGTTAGCAGATATATGCACATGGTTTAAGGGAACAAGCCAAACAATGAGGATACTTGGCAGCATTGACACCATGGATTTGTCATGAAGCATCCTACATCAAACCCACTCTGTGTCATGACGTGCAATGAAGCCTTTCCATGATCTCTGAGGAACTTGGTTATATACTCTCTCCCAGGCTAGCTATCTGGGAGCCGAATGCTGATGTCCTATCGTGAGAGCCGCTTCTCTTTGACATCAATTAGGTTGGATTCATATATGAAGTGATGCGTGTGGCACTGGAGAGACACAAATGGCCTAACGAGACAAGTTAATTAGGTTAAGAGCCCAATTGAATCATTCGCTACAGATCGGTTGTAATTAATATTTTAAAGATGATATTATACCAAATAATGTATTATCACGAGAGATTTATTAGGATAGTGATAGGCGTAAGGTCAATTAACTCTGTTCCTTAGTTTAAGCGAAAGACACTGACTCAATTATACAGCTTGACTTAAGGCCCATTCGCACGAGACAGCTACCTGTGTACAAATACGGCAGGCAATAAATAACATACAATTATGTTGCATACAACAGGGCGTTCACGCTATAGTGAAATATAAAAAATAAGCCAACGACTGCAATGACCTTCTAGAATTATCCACCATTGCGAATGTTCCCACTACAATAGGTCGAAAGACTGTTGTTTCCTGGATACAATCCACATACAATCATGGGAAACTGAATAATTTATAAACTTGTCTGTATCTTCTTTTGGTAATCGTCACTTTTTGCCAGTGTTGCCTTCTTAACGCTTTTCCTTAAAATCGAAAAAAATATGGAATAATTGAAAGCGATTTGATAGGTAGATCATTTGCTGAGAGTGAACTTGACTGATAAAAATATAACCGATTAGAATCGTACCATCAGCCTGAAACTGTTATATAGAGAAACAATTCACAAACCTATATATCTGTTCTAATCGTAAAGTTATATTTCATTCTTTGAATTGATAACACATAGCTGTATATGTTTTTTGTAGAGAAAGAAACGTTTACTTTTCTCCACCAGTATTCAATCTCGGCGCTCTGGCTAGCGCTCTAATTATATACGTGTAAGCATTTTAAAATGAGAAAATTTTAAATAATACCCATGAGAAAAAGCCAAAAAGTTTCACCATCACGCAAGCAAACTGTCTTATCTTTTCCTCAAATGTTGCAAGCAGTCAAACAGCACCACGATACCTTTATGTCTGGAACATCAGACGCTTGGACCGATATAATTCTGGCAAAAAAATGTCTACATTTATTATATGAAATGCACATATCTTTACGAATATGCTTCCACTTTTTTTTAGACATGAATATTATCGCTAGCGGAGAATTTGTAAATACTGATTATCGCTACATGTATATTTCAAATAGAAATGAGAAAAAAATAATAATTTGGGGAAAAATCAGGCAATTATGGTTTTGATAAATCACCAATGTATAATGCCATATAAAAGTAATAAAAATAAATTGAGTTGCCTTTTATAACACTTGTCACTTTATAGCCCCAAGTTTATGCTATGAGGTAATCGCTTCTCGAATGTACAGAGGCATAAAATCCGACAATTCTACGATGCGCAATTTAATGATTCCTGTCGCTTGAGGGTTCACCTTTCCTAAAAATACACAGTTGAGTTAATATGTTGTCACCTGAAGGGATGATGTGAGGCTTAATCCATGTCCCAAGGATTATATCGATTCCTTTTTAAAATTCACTACACACTTTCTGTCACTGCTATGATATTTATTGCTAAATCTAATCTAAATTTTATGTCACTGGTCTGATCGTTTAAGGGAATATCAAATGACTTCCGTTGATCCACATACAATTAATCATTAAACAAACACAACCTGTGGATTAAACTAGATTCCGATATTTGTTTGAAAGAAAACTGAACCAAAATTACCGTTTAATCCTTTGTAATAACCATGTTAAAAATCGCATACGCGGAATAGCTATAAAACATAACCGACACGAGATCTTTTGAAGAATGATCTTGTTTGAACTGAAGTTATATTTCATTCTTTGAATTGTTAACACATAGCTATATATGTTTTTTGTAGAGAAAGAAACGTTTGCTCGTCTCCACTGGAATTCGATCTCCTGTCTCTGTCTAGCGTTCCAACTACATGTATGTACATGTAAGCATTTTAAAATGGGAAAATTTTAAACAATACCCATGAGAAAAAGCCAAGAAGTTTCATCATCACACAAGCAAACTGTCTAATTTGTCTCCTCAAATGTTGCAAGCAGTCAAGCAGCACCATGATACCTTTATGTCTGGAACATCAGACGATTGGACCGATATAATTCTGGTAAAAAAATGTCTACATTTATTCTATTTACGAATATGCTTCCACTTTTTTTAAACAATGAATATTATTCCAAGCGAAAAACTTGTCAATATTGATTATCGCTACATGTATATTTCAAATAGAAATGAGAAAAAAAAATAATTTGGGGAAAAATCAGGCAATTATGGTTTTGATAAATGACCAATGTATAATGCCATATAAAACGTAATTAAAATAAACTGAGTTGCCTTTTATAACACTTGTCGCTTTATAGCCCCAAGTTTATGCTATCATGTAATAGCTTCTTGAATGTACAGAGGCATAAAACCCGACAAACCCACGATGTGCAATTTAATGATTCCTGTCGCTTGAGGGTTCACCTTTCCTAAAAATACACAGTTGATTTGATTTGTTGTCCCCAGGAGGAATGATGTGAGGCTTAATCCATATCCTGAAGATTATGTCGATTCCTTTTTAATATTCACTACACACTTTCTGTCACTGCTATGACATTTATTGCTAAATCTAATCTAGATTTTATATCACTGGTCTGGTCGTTTAAGGGAATATCAAATCATGTCCGTTGATCCACAAACAATTAATCGTTAAACAAACACAACCTGTGGATTAAACTAGATTCTAATATTTGTTTGAAAGAAAACTGCACCAAAATGATCGTTTAATCCTGTGTGTTAGCCTAGTAAAAAATGGCATATACGCACAGTAGCTATAAAACACCACCGACACATGATCGTTTGAAGAATGATCTTGTTTAAACTGAAGTGCAACATATTTTTCTTACATTACCTAGTTCTACCCATAGAGTGACTGGCGATAATTTCATGTTTTTTGTAATGCCAGTATTAACGCCATTTTGAGTGCCAGCTTATAGTGGTCGCCATTTAATATTACTTACATAACACGAGTTCATGGATTTCAACTTCTCTATGTATTACCGAGCAGCGTTTCAGTGCAGATACTGCTCTTTTCTCAAGCTTGATACACACTTCTTTTTCACCTATGTAAAGTTAATTTTTTGTTTTACCTAATTTTATGTTGAAAAGAATTTCACTTATGTGAAAAAGAAGTCAACATATGTGAAAAAGAATTTGAATTATGTAATATGAATCTAAATTCAACTTATGTGGAAATCTTTTTCACTGATGCAAAATAAAAAGGCGAGTGGAACTATTTTGTAGGTATGTGAAATAAAAGCATCCAAGACCTTAATTACAGTCAATAAATTTGCTCAAAAAGTACAGAAATCCATCCAGCCTCTGCGTTGCGCAAAGCCTTTGTTATTTCCTAGCGAAGGATAAATCAGGGAGCGTACATTTGTTTTATAGGCTTACAATTGCGACCGATGCTGTAGTGAGCATTACTATAGTATACGTCTGATTCGTTGGGAAAATAAAATGATGTAGACTTCAATAACAATACTGATTAAGAATAAACCCATCGCCTAATATATATTTTTTTCATCGTAATTGTCGTTTTTCATAATAGAATGTATGGTTTTGCGTTTCAGGCCTTGTTGGCTGTAAATATTTGGAAGTGTTCGACTTTTGGCAGTCTCCGCTTTGCTTTGTTCCTGTAAATCTATGGGAGTGTTCGACTTTTGGCAGTCTGCGCTTTGCTTTGTTGTTGTTGTAATCTCGCTGCAGGGGCATCGATTCTGTAGTCAACATTACACGTCTGATTCGTCGGGAAAATGAAACCATGTAGACTACATGTACAATAACAATACTCAATAAGAATAAACCAGCCGTTGTTGGCTGTAAATCTATGGGAGTGTTCGACTTCTGGCAGTCTGCGCTTTGCTTTGTTGTTGTTGTAATCTCGCTGCAGGGGCATCATTTCCTGATCAACCCTCTCGACTTGTGAATGTGACCTGCTGTGGCTAAACTTGCATAGCTTGTGGAATATATTCCTATCGTCTTTGCATTCGTCTTGAAAATCTACACAAAACGATAAGAGCACTTACGAAGGTTGGATACTGTTTCTGGCTGTGGGGAGAAATCATTTATCAATGTGTTGATAAGTGGAACTCTTGTGTATATATGTAAAATAAAAGTTTGTTTAACGTGGTGAGATTCTTTTCACATATGTGAAATTGTTAGATTTTTGTGTTCCATTTTACTTATGTGAATTTTTTTTACATATGTTGAAAATAATTTTACTTATGTAAAGTAACTTTTTATTTTACATATGTGAAATTGTTTGTCACATAAGAAAACAGAATTTCACACATGTGAAAAATAATTGTACAAAAGAAAAATAAAAGCAAAACTAATTCGATATACGTAGAATCAAGGTAAAACGACTTGCCATAGAGCACCTTAACCATTACCTTGTATTTCTTTGTAGGAGCATTGGTCCTAATGTCACTTTTACGTTACCCCACTGGACAACATCTTTCTGAAGTGCTCACAATGGATCAATTATTTCCACGAGATACCTTTTCGATAACTGTCGTCCGTGAAATTAAGGGTTATATATGACATTGTTGTCATTCGCTGGTTGACCATCTAAACGGTTGGAAAGAAGGTTAATTGTGGAATTAAATTTGTTGTTGGTCTACAATCGCTAGAGGTACAATAATCATTCGCGAAAAAAAGGACAGTTCTGTATGCCGCCCACTTCTTGCGTGACGTGAAAGGTTTATTTTCCCGTTGGGCACGTGTGTCTGCACTCTGCAGCGATAGGGAGCTGAAGAGTGTTGGTCGCGTCTCAGAGCCATCCCAAGAGGCCCACAAAACAGTACCACTTTTCCAACAAGCTTTAGCTTGAATATGGATAAGCTGTATCCTTAAATTCTGTTGGGGCACAGTTCTAAATGTCTCATTCTCCATGAATACCCAACTGTCAGGTTAAATGTCAACTAGTAACTCTGACTGCTCTGTGTAAATTAAGCGTACGTACAGTGTACATCTAACCCAATGTTCAGTTTACGAGTTTTTACAATGGAGTAATTACAATTGGCTACCACTAGTTGAACAGGGAGATATGTTTCTTGACATCAGATAGGTGAACCCATTCCTGACAATATATTACTCGTCTCCATCAAATCACGTTGTTTATGTGGATGAAAATCCGAGGTAAAGGGTGTGCTGTAGGCCTGATTGATTGTCATATCCTGACGCCCTAGTGTGCACACTTTGTCTTATTGCTGATTATTTGGCGTCATATTATGTTCTATGGCCCTTGTTTGCTGACATGTATATATCAAGTGTGCATTGTTTCATTCCCAAGTTCGGTTGACAGTCCGCCAGATGAGTTAAAGAACTCTAACGCCTGGGTCAAACCCAATCAAGCACACATGTTGTTATTATAATAGGGTTTGAGATGCAATCATGTACAGAACTAAATATTTCGTCAACAAATCAAGTTCACTGCATGAGTATCTGTCGATAAACATTAGTGGCAGGTCAGTTGCACTATGAAATATCTGTACCATATACTAAATCAGATTTAATTGTTTTATTTCATGTTACCAACATTCTTGTTTCAAGCTTGGAAAAGCTTGGTTGAATTCAAAATTTATGGCCAAAACGTGAAATGATACTCAGGCCTTCTCAATAACGTCGATGTGCCAAAGGCATGCATGGTACATACTAGTCCATACTCGGCTTGGAATTAAAAGCCATATTGGCCTTGCTTCTGGATAAATTAATTTCAAGCAAATTTCAGCTATTATTTGGTAAAATATAGTCTTGACGTTTACACAAAGGGAAATAAATATACTCCGTGTTCATTGTACATATATATTTCTCTATTGTATTTAGCTTTTGTAAGTGAAAACAGACTCCAAAGATGATTGATACAAAGAGAAATGTCCACAATTTAGCGTTTGAGTCCATCTATCGTAATGACTGTCAAATATATATTCGTATTTATACAGCATTGGTTATAACCCGCCACATTCACGTATCTTTGAATGCTGAACCTAATATAACAACGACGGAAGACGGTTATTTGTTAATCTTGCTCTTTAAAATTGTCCTCCTGACGGACTGTCTTTGTCTCTTTTGGCCTTTCTGTCAGAGATAAATTGACAACGGAATTAAACATTTATTTCCGTTTGGCTACAACTTCATTTGTATGCTGTCTCTAGACAACGTGAACGGCTACTCTTCTGGTCCAGTGTATATATGTATTCTTATCATCAATTTAAATAGACTGTATATTGAATGCAATGAATCGAGTATACACCTTAAAAACAAGTATGGAATTATATAGCCTAAAGCTACCTACATAGTGGTGGTGAACCCAATCGCGACTAGGAGTTATCCTTAAACGCCATCATACTAAAGCGGGACATTGTTAACGTTGAAAGTGAAACTTTTTACAACTCATGCTCTTTGGCAAAAATACCATAATGAAATGTGATATTTGGAACTAAATGTGCATAATTGAACTTCTTCACCATAAAACAGCCCACACATGCAACGACCGATCCCCTTATGAGACAAGCTAATTAGGTTAAGAACCCAATTGAGTGATTCGCTGCAGATCGGTTGTAATTAATAATTTCACAGATGATTCTATACCAAAGGTGTATTATCACGAGACATTTATCAGGAGTTTGATAGACATAAGGTTAATTGAATCTATTCCTCAGTTTAAGTGAAAGACACTGACTCAATTATACAGCGTGGCTGAAGTTCTGTGCACACGAAACAGCTACCT